>CM041777.1:47170146-47302773 GCA_023374045.1 Limonium bicolor
TCCACTGATGATGAGATTTATTCTATACTTTCTTCTACTTTTTCAGATTTTGAACCTTTAGAACATGTTCTTATATCTTCTGTTGAGGATAAAACTCTTAATATGGATGTTAATACAGCTCTAGCACATGTAGAGAGAGGAAAACCAGGTTTTCAAGCTTATCGCCCTCCTTTGGAGAGACTTGATAAAGAAATCCAAAGACCTGTTCCTTCTATAGAGCAACCTCCAGTACTTGAGCTTAAGGAGCTCCCCTCTAATCTCAAGTACTGCTTTTTAGCTAATGATAATATTTGCCTGTCATTGTTTCGTCTTCTTTGACTTCTGGGCAAGAAAGCAGGTTACTTGAAGTCCTGAGAAGACATAAGAGAGCCATCGGATGGACTCTAGCTGATATCAAAGGCATCAACCCGGCCTTCTGTACACATCATATCTATATGGAGGAAGACTACAAACCGGTCAGACAGCCCCAGCGTCGGCTCAACCCTAACATGAAGGAAGTTGTCAAGACGGAGGTGTTGAAGCTTCTGGACGCTGGGATCATTTACCCTATATCAGACAGCACGTGGGTAAGTCCTGTACAGGTAGTCCCTAAGAAAGGAGGTTTTGAGGCTGTGTTGAACGACAAAGGTGAGTCCATTCCCAACGAAAGATCACTGGATGGCGTATGTGTATAGATTATAGGCGTTTGAATTCAGCCACCAGGAAAGATCATTTCCCACTCCCCTTTATGATCAAATGCTAGAGAGATTGGCTGGGCAGGAATATTACTGTTTTTTAGATGGTTTTTCAGGGTACTTTCAAATTCCTATTGCACCTGAGGACCAGGACAAGACTACCTTTACTTGTCCATTGGTACCTTTGCATACAAAAGAATGCCCTTTGGTTTATGCAATGCCCCTGCCACTTTCCAGCGCTGCATGCAGGCCATCTTTGCAGACTTCATTGACAGAGTATAGAGGTATTTATGGACGATTTTTCTGTCTATGGCTCTGACTTTGATGTTTGTCTAGCACAGCTTGATCTTATCCTTGGACGGTGCGAAGAGACCAACCTAGTTCTCAACTGGGAGAAATGCCATTTTATGGTAAAGGATGGGATAGTGCTCGGCCACAAGGTGTCTGCTAAAGGGATTGAGGTTGACAAAGCAAAAGTCGAAGTGATAGAGAAGCTACCAGCTCCCACTTGTGTAAAGGAAGTAAGATCGTTTCTTGGGCATGCTGGTTTCTATCGAAGGTTTATTCAAGACTTCTCTAAAATTGCTAAACCTTTGACTGATTGCTAATGAAAGATGTTTCATTTATATTTTCTGAAGATTGTATTTCTGCTTTTAATTTAATTAAGCAAAAATTGGTAGCTGCCCCTATCGTTGTTTCTCCTGACTGGTCATCGCCATTTGAAATAATGTGTGATGCTAGTGACTTTGCAGTAGGTGCAGCCCTGTGCCAAAAGAAAGATAAGGTGTTAAGAGTTATTGCTTATGCCAGCAAAACTCTAGATGATGCCCAGAGAAACTACACAACAACTGAGAAAGAGCTCCTGGCAGTGGTCTTCTCCTTAGATAGATTTCGATCATATTTATGGGGAAGTAAAGTGATTATCCACACTGACCACTCTGCTCTTAAATATTTGTTTGCCAAGAAAGAGGCCAAGCCTCGCTTGCTACGTTGGATTCTTCTTTTACAGGAATTCGATATAGAAGTGAGGGACAAGAGTGGTAAACTGAATGTTGTTGCTGACCATCTCTCTAGGATGGTAACTCCTGACGACGGTATTCCTATTAATGAATTTTTCCTGATGAAACCGTCTTCAGTTTGAAAAAGGTGCAAGAGCCATGGTATGCTGATATGGCTAATTTTCTTGTTTCTGGAGTTGTTCCTCATGATTTATCATATGCTCAGAAAAAGAAATTCCTTTCTGACTCACGCCATTATATCTGGGAAGACCCTCACTTGTTTCGAGTGTGTGCAGATAGCTTAATTCGCAGGTGTCTCCCTGATGATGAGGTACCTAGTGTTCTGGAGTTTTGTCACTCCAGAGAAGCTGGAGGCCATCATGGATCCCATCGGACGGCAGCCAAGGTTTTGGAGTCCGGATTCTATTGGCCCACACTCCATAAAGACTGCCAAACCTTTGTGGCTAGTTGTGAGAGCTGTCAGCGCATGGGCAACACTTCAAGGCGACATGAGATGCCTCAGCAAAGCATTTTGGAAGTCGAACTTTTTGACTGTTGGGGTATCGATTTTATGGGGCCATTTCCCTCTTCACAAGGTTATCAATACATTCTGGTGGCAGTGGACTATGTGTCCAAGTGGGTTGAAGCCATACCATGCCAGAATGCTGATTCAAAGACCGTGGTCAAGTTTATCAAAAAGCACGTCTTCACTCGCTTCGGAGTTCCACGAGCAATTATCAGTGATGGGGGATCACATTTTTGCAACCGTTCATTCGATGCCTTGCTGGCTAAGTATGGAGTTCGTCATAAGGTTGCACTACCATATCACCCCCAAACAAATGGACAAGCTGAAGTATCCAATCGAGAGTTGAAGTGGATTCTCCAGAAGACAGTAAACTCTTCAAGAAAGGACTGGTCTCTACGGTTAGATGACGCTCTCTGGGCCTACAGGACAGCATTCAAGACACCCATCGGGATGTCTCCTTTTAGGCTGGTATATGGGAAATCTTGCCATCTACCTGTTGAGTTGGAGCATAAGGCGTACTGGGCACTTAAGGCCCTGAACTTTGACATACATGCTGCTGGTGAGAAACGCAAATTTCAGCTTTCAGAGCTTGAAGAATTAAGAGATAAAGCTTACAACAGTGCTCGAATCTACAAGGAGCGCACCAAGAAACTCCACGATCAAATGATCAAGAAACGTGACTTCAAAGTTGGAGATTGGGTGCTCCTCTACAATTCTAGATTGAAGATCTTTCCAGGAAAGCTTAAATCTCATTGGGCAGGACCATTTAAGGTGGTAGGGGTTACTTCATTTGGAGCCTACGAACTGGAAAACAAGAAGGGTGAAACCTTCAAAGTTAACGGGGCCCGACTGAAAAGGTATACTTGTCCTGCTGATGTTTCTACTAACTTGCTTGGAGTTTCTTTTGTCCAGGTACAGCAGGATCTTTCTTCCTCTGTTTCGGAGTCGGCGCCACCTAAAAAGACGTCTCTCCATGGCGATTGAACATAAGTTCCGAAACTGCGCAACTTAGTTCTAGGAAGTTGTGGGACCCCTTCCCACTCCTCTTCCTCTTTCTCTAATCGGACTATGAGTCTAGCTTGAGACTATAAAACAGAGCAGCTTGGTGGGAGGCAACCCACCACTTATTTTCAATTACAGGAAGAATTCTCTATCTTTCTTGAACTTATTTACTTTCAAGTTTTCTGTGTGCTTCAATATTTGTCTAAATTATATAAAAAAAAAAAATATAGTCTATTCTTATTTTTCTTCATTAAGGAGTGACAGCGTATGAGGCAGTATTAACTTGAGTTCTTCTGGCTGTATAGAATCTTCTTTACAGGAACTTTTACGCGATTCTACAGCTGAACTCAAGTGTGGGGTGGACCGTGCAACACACCGTGAACGGACTCTGGGGAGTATTCTAAATCCTTTTCACTCTTTACTGTTACACATACTCCCCTCTGAACCACTATATGTCTTACTTTTGTTTCCCGTTGGATTGCTTGCACAATGTTAATTCTTCCAGCAATGAGGACATTGCTTCACTCTAAGTGTGGGGTGGGGTAACCTCCTTCGTAGCTTATCTTTTGTTTATCTTTGAGCTCTTTTCTCTTGCATTTGTTTGACTCCTGCTGTGTTGCTCAACTTGGAAGGAAGCCATAGAGGAAGAATAATTGGTTAGCTGATCATGGGGTGCAAAATTTTTAAATTTTTCTGGTTTTAATTGATTAAAAATGAAGTCTATGTTCTATTGATGCTAAAATGATTGAGAATACTCACCATCTGAACCCTGTTTTTAGCCTTGAGCCTTGGAATGTCTGGATTGAAATGGTTGGAAAAAGAACAAGGCAAGGTACTCCGCTGATCCTAAGCATGCTTAATTTTAATTCTGATCCAAAGTCAGGCCTCGTCCACTTGGTTATTAAGTCCTTTGGGGTGCCTCATCACCTAGCTACCTAAGGTCCTTGCGATCTGGGATAGTTGACCCAAAGCCGTTACATGGGTGGAGAGAAAAGTCTGTGGTGAAAGAACTTAAAAGCGCTTAAATTGAAAAAATGTGCAATCATTGTGCTAAATGAAAAAAATAATCTTCTCTATGGATCAAGAGTATGTGGCATTGAAAGGTATGATGGAATAAGATCTTACTTCATGCCCCTTGTCGTTCTAACGGTTTGAGAATGTAAAGGTGGATTGGCTCATGGCTAAAGGCGAGGTTCTTATGGTTTTGTTTCTCTATTATTAGCTTTGAATGACTTCTTGTTTTATGAAGAAAAAAATGCCCCTGTATTGGTAAAACTAGTAATCTTTCTTCTGTGTCCTTCCTTTTGAGTTGAGTTTCATTCGCTTGACTTGAACTCGTGTTTGAGAGTTTTGCTTGAGGACAAGCAAAGAGCTAAGTGTGGGGTGATTTGATAAGTGTGAAATTTATATAGTTTTATAGGTGCTTGGTCATTATTTTACGTAACTTTTTACGCACCTTCTCACACTTATCCTATGCTTTTTGTAACTCTTACTTTGGGTAGGAACTAATTCCAATTTATATGATAAAATCAGGAAATGATGATAGAAATGCATAGTTCTCCTCACGAGCTTTCCAACGCAACAAACGGGGATCAAATCGGAGTCAGAACGAAGATTTTAGAGCCGAAATATGTTATGTCCGAGCTTGTTAATACCTTTGAAGCCCGGATCAACACTCAAAATATACTCTTCGGGCGAAAACAGCACATGGTCCGGGACTTAACACTTGCCCAAGGCCCGGACCATCAAGACAATATCTTCTCGGCTGAAATAAGAACATGGTCCGGGACTTAGTTCCATACAAAATCCCGGACCATCAAAGGAAAATGTTCTCTCGGGTAAAAATTCAAGGTGGTCCGGGACTTCACCCATGGACCAAGTCCCGGACCATCAACAAATTGTAATTCTGTACGCAACCGCCTACAAGGGAGGCGGACTCCACACCTGCGACCGCCCACAAGGGGGGCGGACTCCACAACAAACTACCGCCTGTTGTTTGCGCGGTCAAGGAGGAGGCGGAAGCAGTCACTACCGCCTGTTGTTTGCGCGGTCAAGGAGGCAGTCACTACCGCCTGTTTTAGGCGCGGACGTGAGACAGAAAGACCAGGCGGACGGGACATTAATCCGACGCGGAGAATTTTTTCTTCGCGTCTTCTTCTTCCTTCTTCGCCGGCGCCGCATTCGAACTGCTACTTCATTTATTACAGACGATCGCCCACCTTAATTTCTGCACGCGTGACGCCGGCTCAATCAATTAAATCTGTCTGCAATCAATTTCTCTGCCCCCGATGAAATCTCTGACTCAAATCTTTACTGATCTGCACCAACTCCACCGCCTCTACTAGCTAGCTCACTATCCCTGTCACTTCTCTTCCTTGTCTGCATCCCGTTCCACGTATCTATAAATAGAGCTGCAAATCACTCTGCTCAAAACGTCCATTAATCGTCCATCATCCAGTCATTCACCCACGATCCAAATCGCTCCACTCCATTCACAAACCCATTCACAAAATCACCCGACACCATACTACTCCATCGCCCCCACCTTCACCTTTTCCATTTCACAAACAATTCACTTACGTACACATCCATTTACAATTCACAAATCACTCGACCACCACCACAAAATTCACGCTCGACCATTCTCCATATATTATCATCCGTCTCAATTCTATTCCGGTCTGTCAGAATAACGGAGCAGGAGTCAGCGAACAGATGATTTCTTTTACTCTTATCTCTGCTCATTTATTTAACATGTCCGGCTAGATTATTTTTACTCTGGGAGATGGTTATTATTAGTTTGTTTTAATTATGCACTTTATTTTACCGGTTTAAATTAATTATAATTTGATACGGTTAATGTTATTATCTCGCTTTTTAATAAATTACATGAGTTTATTAAATTGCTTTACGAAATCTATTTTGAACTGATCCGTGAGAAATAGATAGGTCATATTAATTGTTATGTCTGTGGAAAAATTTATTCTGATTGAATAAATCTAGTATTTCAGATGCAAAATTATATTCCTTTTAACTAGCCGTTTACATGTGTTTTGCCTGAGTTTAGATCAAACCTTGCATGTTCTGGTAAACGAGGTCATTAGAATTTAGGATTTAAATCTAAAGACTATAAAAGGAATTTTGCCAAATTATTCTTAATTAAACCGGTAGAATAGCATAATTAATCAAACGAGTAAAACCTGAACCCAGAGTCCGTTCTTCCATTTTCACAAACCACTTTTTATATTTTGTTATTTTAATTTTTAGTTGTTATTTAAATTACAGTTTAGAACAAAACAAAATTCCCCCTCAATTTATAACCTTTGCTAAGTCTAGATAATTGTCACATAGTCCCACGGTTCGATACCTGGTTCCCATAAACTCTACTACAATAACCAGGATTTTTGCAACCTGACGGTTTTCTGATTTATTATTCTCTAAGATTATTTCTTGGTATTTAATAGGTCAAATTTCTCGTTTGCAACTATTGTAAGTCATTGACCTTGAGTAAAAGAGTATTGAACACCCGATTAACCCGGGTGTGTAATGAAGCTAACAAGACCTTTTGCATGAATTGGAGAAGTGTATCTCCGTATTGCGGTGAGTATTTGGTAAGTATGAATGGTTGACTTGTGATGTCTTCCTTGCATGTATTGAATGTATGTATGCCTTGTGAAATGAATGTATCGAATTGTATTGTATAAAGCATGTATGTATGTATGTATGAATGAAACGAACCGCATGTATTCGACTAAATAGTTGGCGTACCCTCGCTAGTACGCGGGGTATGCGGTTATCATATTCAGCGTAAGCTGACCCCCTAGGGGGAATGTTTTTATTCTACAGGTACTCGCAAGGCGTGATGGTCGAGTAAGGACCAGATTGAAATCTTTTGGGGTAGTTGGTAAATTGGAATGGCGTACTGAGTTGTACACGGCTAAGGCCTTTTTGAGTAGCCGGTGTACCATGTGGTACACCTTTTTGGATAATGAATTAGGATTGGATAGAAAGGAGTAGATATATAAACTCTTAATTTTTGGGAATAGTCAAGAAGTGTAATTCGTATATTTTGGATACTCGGTAATCAAATGTAAGTAAGTATTTGGCGTTGTAAAGTAAGTATCATGTATTCTAGGGATGTCAATCTTGACCCGAACCCGAAACCCGACCCGAAACCGACCCGTAAAAAGCCGGGTTCGGGTTGAGATTTTTGACCCGAAATGATTTTCGGGTCGGGTTCGGGTTGGGTCATTGAAACCCGCTTCGGGTTCGGGTTGAACCAGCTAACCCGTAACCCGAAAAAAATTTAATTAAAAAAAAAATATGTTATATTTAATGATTTAATTAGTATTTAATGATTAATTTATGACTGAAATAAACATTTAATCAATAACATATTATTATATATTTTACATAATAATTAATTATATTATAGTATTATATTTTTTATTAAATAATCCAAAATTTAAAAAATAAAATAATTTTTTTAAAAAACGGGTCGGGTTCGGGTCAACCCGCTCCGGGTTCGGGTTAAAGAAGTACAACCCGCTCCGGGTTCGGGTCGGTTCGGGTTGACCAAAACTGTTTTCGGGTCGGGTTCGGGTTGAGCTCAACCCGACCCGAAACCCGATTTTGACACCCCTAATGTATTCAGTGTATTCTAATCGTCAGACCGTTACTGTAAGTGGTAGGAGCCTTGTTAGTCTTGGATGGCTAACGGCGTTGTATCACCCGCCGGGAGTAAGTAAGTAAGTATATATTCCGCTGCGAGTAAGGTAATTATGAGTATGATTAGAGGATAATGGAAGGATTAGCGGTTGGGGTGTTACAATCCATATCTATTCATTCTAATCTAATGGCTACTGTTAGATCTAGATTCAAGGTAATTATTAGACTTTTATATTATCTATACTCAGTTTCATTCGGCCTCTGAATGTAATTAAGGTTTGGGAAAATTACATCCCCCACCCATGACCTTTGGCAAAATTACACACCCCACCCACGAGGTTTCAAAAATTACTTTGCCCACCCATGTGGTTTCCGCTATTTTACATCCAACAACTTTTCAAATATTTGATCAACTTAAAAGATGGTTAAATGTAGTCCAAAATTGATGAAACTTTATATGGACGATGCTAAGGTGTTATATTTTGATCTAGCGTGAAATCCAAAGTTTTTTAAGCTCATATGTGTTTTGTGGGACCCAATGAAACATGTGACATGTGAACGTATTTTCATTGGGTCCCACAGGTCATATATGACCTTAAAAAACTTTGGATTTGGCATTGGACAAAAATATAACACCTTAGCATCATCCATGTAAAGTTTATCAATTTTGAACAACATTTAAGCCTTATTTAAGTTGATCAAATATTAAAAAAGTTGTCAGATGTAAAATAGAGGAAACCACATGGGTGGGCAAAGTAATTTTTGAAACCTCGTGGGTGGGGTGTGTAATTTCGCCAAAGGTCATGAGTGGGGGATGTAATTTTCCCTTAAGGCTTTTTCTTTAAGGGAAATGTAGTTCAGTTTCATCAACAATTCAATACTAGATTAAAAAAATTTGAACAATTCAATACGGTTCATAGAAGAAAGAAGAGAAAATAAAGGAAATTTATAAAATATCATTATATTTTTATATTTTTGGCTAATTCAAGAAATATCTCAAAATAAAAAGAAAGCCACAAAATGTCACTATATTTTTGTAAAAGTACATGAAATACAATTATGTCATTGACCAGAAGGAAAATAGACAAAAATACCCCTTTAGTTAACAAAAGACTTTTAAAGTTTACAATATGCCCTTAAGTATTAAAAAATTCACTCAAAGCAAGGTAGACTTCAACCAAAGGTGGGTTATGAAAATTTAAGGTTTTAAGTGCCTAAGTTATCTTCTACTCTTAGATCTATCAATGATCTAACTTCTATCTTCTTTCCTAGCCTTGTCCGAACAATTTGGAGTACCAAACTCACTTTGAGCTTCAAGCCCTTGCCCACTTGGGCAAGAATAACAGGAGAAAACAAGAGGAAAATCAACATTGAGAAAAATGAGCCTCTAATTTAAAGTTCTAAGTACTTAATCTATCATTAAACCCTTGTATTAGTACAAAAATGAAATGTTTCCCCTTATATATTAATAGAGCCAAAAAGGTTGAAGAATAAAAGTCTCATTTGGAACATCAAAGGTAAGATTTTAACCTTAAGACTGTTTGGTGTTTTAAGTTTTTTAACCTTTGGGATTAAATGTGCCGAGAATGAGTAAGGAAGCTTGGATTTAATCTGAGCTTAAAAATGAGGCTACATACTACATTAACATATCTACTTATGTATATTAATGATTCAAGAGTTAGACTGTAACTTTTGATACAGTTTGAGAGGTTTAATAAAAAACTGAAAAATTATGGTATGTGGTGGTAATATGGCCGAGAATGAGGTGGATTGAATGGAGTATTATGACGTTGAAATAAACCTAAACCTATGTTAACATACTTGGTTATGTTTATAATGATTCATAGGTTAAGTGTAACTTTTAACTAAAGTTTAAGTGGTTTATTGTAATAATTGGAACCTTGGGCTTAAGCATGTAAATTAGTTCAAAAATGGACTTGTTGTTATGAGAATTTTGGTGGTTATTGGAAGTTCATATTATGATTAAATAATGGCCAAAATTTTATGCAACACATGTGTACACTTTGGTGGGTAATGCTTTTAAAAGCATAAATTATTTTGGTAAAAAGTTGAGTGTAACTATCTAATGTTTTGAGGGCAGTTTTGTGATGTAGAAGTTTCAAAATGAGGTGGAAAAAAAATACTTCCAAAAGTTAGGAAGTGTTTGGATGAAACTTAGAGACAAACTTGTGTAATAATGTGATTGGAAGTTTAATAAAAGTCTTGGTGATTATGATCAAGGAAATGTTGTAGAATATAAAGAAAATAAGTGTTGGGGTGATAGATGTGATTAGGCTAAAAAATTAGGTCTCATTTGGTTAAAGGGTTGAAATTATAAGTTTAAATAATATTTGGGAGTGAATTGTAAAGGTTAGAAACTTGGTCGGTCAAAACCGTAAATCTCAAAAGTTTTGGTGGAAGGCAACATAAAATCGGTCAAACCCAGGTCTACATAAGGAATTGACCAAAATTAAGAAAGAAAAGATCTAAATTTGAATTTAGGAAGAATTGGGGGTGAATTTGTAAATTGGGACAAACTTGAGGGCAAACCGTGAATTAGAGAAAATTGAGTTGAAAAATCTGAAATGTCATGTGTCTGTTCGGAATTTTTGAGAAATTGGTTGTGAAGCTTTGAATTAAATTAAGTAACAAATATGAATTATAAAATATTAGAATAGGTGGTAATTGTAAAGTTACTAAAGATTGTGGGGTGAATTCGGAAATTTTGGAAAGTCTGGGTAAGAAATCGAAAAATACAAATTGAGGTCAGTTTGTAAAAGAATTGGATATGGGCTATATAGGATAATTTAATAAAGAGTTTATAAATTATAAGTGGGTTTGAATTTTATACAATGTGGCATTAAGTAAAAAAACCTTAATATTAATGTTAATGTTGGAAGTTGGAGGGAAATAAAAGATTATTAAATTGTTGGGATTATATTGTGAATTATATGATAAGGTTGGAATTAAATCATAGATAAGAACGATTAGGGTATTAACCTAAGTCACTAAGATAAAGTTGGACATTATAACTACATTGACCAAATAAACTAAGTTGACCAAGGAGGTCAAGATAGCTAACTCATTAAATTAAATGAAGAAATTAAAGGCCATTAATACATGAGGTCAAATATGATATAAATGAAATTATATTAGTATATATGTATATACATATGGTTAAAAGGTGAGAAGATTTTGAAATTAAATCCTAATGGTTGTGAGATTGTACACCGTGTTAGTTACTAACACCGAGAAAGGATAAATGAGTAATCCAATATACGGATGCACTAAGTAATAACCTGAATAACAAATAGTCAATCATTGGGATTAATTACGAGGGATTCATAATTATAAGGGAAATATCGTTTGGTTTAAGAATTATAGAGGATTGATTAAGTGATGTTATATTTCCAGAGCTAAGTGGATAAAGGGCGGGCACGGGATACACTAGCAACCCCTTCGTGAACGGTATGTTATTGTGTGACCCGATTACTCCCAAGGAACACTTTGGGTTCGGATATGTTTGAATGATTGACAAAATGATCTGTGTGATTGTTTGATAAATGTTATATATGATTGTGTATGCTATTGGTGTCTTTGAATTAATTTCTCGAATGACTTGCAATATTATGTGTTCGTGGACTTTAACCAAACCAAGGCAACATCAATTATATCTTGAATTAAGATACAACGAGTAATAAGAAAAACGTCACATGAGAAAGGATAATGATAAACTACATTATTCCAACCTAAGAACATTCCTTAGGTAGAGCAACGGTAAAAACCACCCTTATGAAAAGTAATTCGAATGTTGAATATCCTAGACACTTCTAGGCATACATAAGACCTGAAAGGCACAATACCTTCGAACAGTTATTCACTGGAAACCTAAGAACGAATCTTAGGAAATTAGATTAAGAGAAAATTTAATCACACAGTGAAGTATTGGAAATGGTGGATGTTGAATATGATGAAGTGCAGGACCGCCTGATTGCGCATGTGGTCACGAGAGGATGACTGAATTCAGGTCCACTCTATGGGAATCCAATGAGTCGAGAGATTCGTTGGTCGGAGGCATTACCGTTGGTGCATGGCTTCGACCCTTGGTACCCAACCATCTAATAGGGAAGGATGTGAATGGAAAACTATGAATTGGGGAAATCCAAAGAGCCGGAAAGAATCATTGGTCGGAGGCACTACCGTTGATGCATGACTACCGCCCTTGGTGACCCGCCATCTAATAGGGGAACGTTGTTAAAAATATGTCATCTTTTAACATGACGACACCTTAAATATAAAGAGTTAAACAATTAATGAAGTAAACTATCAGTTGAATCTTAATACAAAATGACAACTACTTTTGTAAGACTTGGAGAACGAGCAAGAGCCTTGAAGGCTAGTTATCGAGAACGGTTCAATAAAATAACCCTCGTGTGTTCTTACCTTGCACTGAATATGGATGGATTATATGGTTGAATCATGTGTGAAATTGTATGATTATGTATGCTGGTTGAGTTGCTGGAACGTATTTAAGTCAATTTTTAAGTTTTGATGTTGTATTATGATTATATTATATTAAATGGAAATGCATGAAAATGGAACCGCATGTCAACTCGGCCAAATAACTTAAGGGGGTCTGAGGTTGCATGACGGTTGCATAATGGCATACTCAGCGGTTGTGTTGAGCCTTTTATGGCCAACATATTACAGGTCCGTAGCTGCTGACGAACGTGGAGAGCGGGATGGGGTAGATAACAGAGGCTACTCTTATTTTGGTTGTATCGGTTTTTATTTTGGATTAAATATTCGAATATATAATGATGTAGTTAAATGCTTATATGTTTTGACAAGTATTGTAAATTTGGTTTAAGTTATCTCTAGTCATCACAGCGTTGGTTGTAATGTACGTTATTTTGGATTGTCTTGTTACTTACATGGGTAAGTAACGATGGTAGCACCCGAGATTGTTTTATTGTAGTTTGAATTACGCTGCATTTGAATTGCTTACTTACATTAATGGTCGGATTACGGGTTGGGTATGGAGTAATGGTGTTACATTTATGTTAAATGGCTTAGAGATGGATGAAAGAGAGAGATGACTAGAGAGAGATAAGGAAGATTGAAAACTAAATTTGTGGAGAAAGAAGAGGAAGATGACAACATATATAACGTCAGAGGAAGGAAAGTGAGGTGATGTGAAATGGAAGGAATATGAACTAATTCATTAAGGAGGTACTTAAACTATTTAATTAAAATACAAAAAACTAAAAGTTAGGAAATACTAAGGTTGAAAGTTTTTATTAAATAAGTAGGAAATACGGAAAGTTAAAACTAATTCATTATATAAAGTCAGAAAAAACTAAAGGATAAACCTGATTAATTAAAACTAACGTATTTAATATAGTAAAATCTATAGTACTAGTATAATATCATTACTATTATAACTCTTCTATAACTATATAAATATACCAAATTAATTAAAGTAAACATGAGGTTCATTAATAAGAAATAAAAATTACAACTGCCCTAACTTAAAACACGTGATTTTATTAACTCAGATTATCTTTATTAAATACTACTATATAATATCCTTGCAAATTATATAATGTACCCATAAACTATATAATATACTTGTAAACATTATAATATATTATAAAATTTAGGGGTATTTCAGTCATAATGGTGTAGATGTGAAGAGGTACAAGAGGTTGATGGGTTGAGGCACAACTTTTGTAGTTTTCACTTTCTATTTAATTCTTCCTTCTTCTTTTTTCATTTCTGTCTTTCCATTCAAATGTCAAAATCAGATTTCTTCTACAAAACAAAAACAAAAGAAATGCATCATTCCTAGTAGTTATATTCTTAACAAAAAAAGTTTTAAAAAAACATTTGAAAATCTTTTTACACGTGAATATTGAAGCAAAAAAAAAAAATTGTTGTTGCCACTTTGGTTATTGACCTCCTTCCTTTTAGGTAATTTTTTTACTTTTTTTACATTCTTACCCCCTTATTTTTCTCTTAACTATTTATTTAATTATTTTTGAATTTGAAAGTTTTTTTACTTATTTCATTATTTTTAAAATACAAACATTCGTTTTACTTATTTGATTATTTCCAATTCTTTGCACTTTGTACCTTCGTTATGGTGTCACCTTCACACCTACTGAAGGGTTTACCTTTGAAGAGATGCTTTTATATTCCCAGAAGATCATTATCTACATTTTAAGTAATCCAACATTTGCCGACAACTCATCAATAACTCACTTGCAGATGGGTATCGTACTTATTTTGCTCACATTATAATATATAGTGGGGTGTTGTATTCATTTGCGGAACCATACTACAGGCAAAGTGTCATCACCGAAGATGAAGACGTGGAGGCAATGGTCGATAATTTCATATAGATCTTCGAAGACGCTGGGAAAGTTCATCTACTAATTGGCTACGACCCAGTTCCTTTACAAATTAAGTTCCCAATTCTTCTAATGAAATATACTATCACAAGTCAACTGAGGAGGAAAATGAGTAATCTTAGAGAAGAACTATGTAGTAAGTACTTTTTCCTGTTATACTCTATCGTGAGGTTACTATGAGTTCATTATCGGGTTCATTATGTAACTTCTCCAATGTGAGGTTTCTGTGAGTTCATTATCGGGTTCTTTGGTACAATCATGTTTAATTCCTAACTATCTTGGTTAACTATCCAACTGATATGAAGTAGAAAACACACTACTCAATAGCAACAATAAAGCATCCACCAAATAGGAAAAAAATTTGTTATTACGTTCATCCACTTGTGAGATTCAATAAAGACTCAGACTGCAACCATACTGATTGATGCGACAAACCTAACGGGTCTTTTGACTGTACAATACAACAAATACTTAACGCGACTGATGTGACAACACCTAATAGATCTTTTGAGCGTCAGAGAAAATAAAGACTTCGATTCATACCACCGTACTCATGGATATACCATGTGATTGCCCTATAAAAGTGACGATGTTGCTAACTATTTCTCAAAACCATACTACCATTCACAATACTTCATTGCTCTGATCATGAGTATCCCATGTTTGTGTTTCTTGATTACATACCATCTTTTGATATACAAGGTTTTTCTTTTAAACCAACATCTTCATCCTACGTTTTACGTATTGATATACTAGACACCCTCTCATTCGATGAATTACAATTCCATATCGATTGTTTCCTTGATAATGGTCGTCGGTCCTTTTTTGCTAAATCGATAATGTATAGAGAAGTACTATTCAGGTGGCCAGAGCCATACTAGAGGAAAATGGTCATAAGGAATGACAACGATGTGCAGATGATGGTGAACAATTACATGGAAAATATTGAGGCCATGAAGATGATTCAACTGCAACTTTTGGTGACTCCGGTGGCTCTGACAACAACCGATGGATGAGTGACAGATAACTTCGTTGTGTGTTATCCTGTATTGTAGTATGTCATAGTGTTTATGTAGTTTGTTATCATGTTCAACCACTTGTCTTGTCTGCTGTCCTCTTTATTATGTATCAGAGTCCTAATTTTTTAAGGACAATAATGAAAGGATTCTCTACTTTTCATCCACTCTGTGGTCATGTCTCTATTGTGTCTTGTAGTTGGCATCCTTTATTTTCTTCAATTGTGTTGTCACATCACTACACTAGTATCAATCTTTATGATTTTTCAAGGACCCTGACCGTATGGGAGTGGTGTGTATGGAGTCTATGGCGTAGCTTGTGTGGCAGCGGAGTGTGTCTTCTGCTGGAAAATCTGGGTGGGAAGTAAATCTTGCAAACGGGTTATCTGTTCTGGTTTTGGGTCATATCTTTTCGGGTCAATATCCGTTCGGGTCATTAAACTTTCTGTTAATTTTGGATTCGGGTCATTCGGGTTTGGGTCAAATCGGGTTCGGGTTGTAATAGTGTCAGATAGAATCGGGTTTCGATTATTTCAGGTCATGGTTAATATTTTTTGAAAATTTTATAAAATAAATATATACCAAAATTCTTAAGAATATACTACATATAGATTATAAAAAAGTCAATGCAATGCATATTCTGAATTTAATTTGGATATAATAAGTTTGAATCAAGTTTTTTGTCATATTTATTTCAGTCATTCACGTTTGGGACAATTTATGGTCACTATTTTGTTTGTTATTCAAGTTTGGCTACTTTTAATTACTATTATTTCGGGTCAGTTTCGGGTTATAAATTTTTCGGGTAATTTCGGGTTCGGGTCAGTTTTGGGTTCGGGTCAGTTTTGGGTTATAAATTTTGCAGGTCATTTTGAGTTCGGGTCGGTTTCAGGTTACAAATTTTTCGGGTCATTTCGGGTTTGGGGTTTATTATATTTAAATATTTTTGGATTTTGGTCAGGTTTCGGGTTCAGATAAAACATACGAGTTTTCGGGTTGGGTCAAAATTTGGCAGCTCTAGTAGGAAGTGCGCTCCCACCACTGTTTGACCCTAAAATTCCCAAAAGATTTAAATTCCAGTTCGTATCAAGAAAATCAGCGGGTGTAAAGGAGTTAGCTAAAATAGCACCGACATTAGATATGAGCTGCTCAAATTATGTACCAAAGTCAGGTACGCCTGTGTAAAGCTGCAACTACAGTGGTTGTGACACATACAATGAAGTTGTGGGGTCTTGTATGAGCTCAAAGTCTTTGGGCGGGCGCATAAGATCGAAAGTGTATAGTTTACTATGAGTATGCAAAATTTCAACCATTTCCAACACCGTTTAGCCGTAGACCTGGCAATTTTGACCCAACCTGAAACCCAACCCATATTTTTACGGGTTAGGGTCTTGATTATTGACCCATTTATTTTTTAGGTTGGGTTAGGATAATAAGCTAATTTTATGGGTTGGGTTATGGTATAGATCTAAAACCATGACCCAACCCGAACCCTGAAAATATATTTGCTAAAAATAAAAAATAAAAATATTAATTTACATATATATATCATTTTCAGATCAAACTATACTTTAGCCTTAGACTCAAGTGCAGTTGGACTATCCAACCTTTAATAATATCACACAATCTTAACTAAGCAAATGACCCAACCAGCTACATATCAAACAAAGGGTCCAACCAGACCTTAACATAATGTTAAAAACCCTAATGCTCGTCTTGCAGACTCACACCCATCTTTATTATCTACGTCGTTGTTCACTCAGGTTTGTTTTTCTTATTCTCATTGCCATTACGTTCTTGAGAACATAGGTATGTTTAGATTATCTAGAAGGGTGAACAAAAGTAGTTGATATATATTTTGTAAGATCTTGATTATAGACCTCTCAATGAATTCTAAAGCCAGCAATGCGGAGACATGCTGCATAAAAGTTCCTCAACTGTTAGTAACGATTAAGTGAGCACTCAGTTTAAAAGGGTGTAATTATTTTAAAACTAGAGGTTTTGAGCACTTAGTAATTATATCTAACTTTAAAAGACTCGTCTTTAGTGTATTTCTCTAATGCATAATGAAGATTTTCCTTTTCGTTAACTTTTTTTATAAGAGCACTAAGATCATGTGCATATCTAGATAGGATTCCTCCCCAACAGAGGTAGAGCTCTAGGCTTAGATTGATAAGAATAAACTTAGGAAAAAGTACGAGTTATTCTATTAATGAAAAATTGGTGCAGTTCTTTAGATTCTTCGCATAACATGGAATTCGTTTGAAGTTGGGTCGATCAAGCAAATATTACATCTCTTCCTTGTTCCATCCTAATTAGTGCGCCAACTAGCACTAGATGTTTTTGGATTTATTTATTTATTTCTACACTTAATCCATCTAAATTATTGTATGCTTAAAAAATGGGTTGAGTTAGGGTTGAAGGATTTTAAATGGGTTGGGTTGGGGTCATGATTTTCTGACCCATCCATTTTTGGGTTGGGTTGATGATATTAAAAATGGGTTAGGTTAGGGTTGATAACAACCCGACCCATCGACCCAAATTGCCAGGTCTACGTTTAGGTATCTTCTAATTCGAACAAAAATTGAAAAACATCATCATGTTTATATATATACATAAAACAGCAAACTCTGATGCTCTTTATGTGAAGGCATGTGGGTCACGTGTGAGCTCAAAATCCTTGGGCAGATGCATAGGATCGGAGTGTAATAGTTTGGCTGCGAGTATGCAAAATTTCAACAATTTCTGATACCGTTTAGGCATCTCCTGATTCGAACAAAAATTGAAAAAAATCATCCTGTTTATATAAATACATAATACAACTTACTAAGGTGCCCTTTTCATGAAGCCACGTGGGACTCATATGCGCTCGAAACACATGGGAAATGGCATAGATCCGAAGTGTAATTGTTTCATAACATTATTACAAATTTTCATAAATTTTAGAGACCGTTTAAGCATCGCACGAATTGAACCAAAATTGGAAAAACTAACCCACTTTTATATAAATACAAAATATTCATGTGTAAAAAGAATTTCAAAAGTTTTTGTTTTCACCTTTTTTGTTAAGAAGATAACTACTAGGAACGATGAATTTATTTTAGAAGAAATCTGATTTTGACATTTGAAAGTTAGAAATAAAAAAGTAAGAAAAGAAAAAAAAAGGAAGAATTAAAATAGAAAACAAAAGCAACAAAAGTTGTTTATAGCCTCAAACCATTAACCTCTTGTATTTCTACCTCAAGTCAATGATATAGTTCAGCTACAGCCTAAGCTTGGTTCATACGTTGCACAAGTTCTTTTGCTGACAAGCCATTGCAAATGAGTGTGAGGTCATAATTTGAGCTCAATGCTAGAAAATATCTTCAATATGCTCTCTCTTCCCTCTCCAAACCTAAACTGAACGTCTATTCCTCTCCCCCACTACCACCGAGTTAACGATGCCATCACAACACCTCCTCTCCCCGCCTTCCAGCATAACCGTAAACTCTTGTCACCAAAAAACCAGCCATCACAAAAACCTAACCTTCCTCTCTACACCCAAACTCACATGTAGCCAAGCTCCACAAAAACCCACCTTAAACCAACCTTACGTTAGTTCACCTACCATTACCATGGCCCAAACCACAAATGAGGAGAGGGTGGAAACCATACAAGGTCAACGATAGAAGGAAGAGAGAAGAGTGGAGGAAAAACAAAAGAAAGATAAATTGGTCCAACCGAAGAAGACAAAATAACTATTATGAAGACTGGAAAACGAAGCAAGGCCAGGTGAGAAGACAACCAAGGCGAAGAGTTTACTAATATTAAGGCGTAAGTGGAGCAGGATGCGCAACCAGAGAGCCACCAGAATATTGGTACTCTAAACCCTCGAGGCACCAGTAGAGCACAACACGCAGGAAAAGAGTCGCCAAGGTATCGAAGATCCACTACACATGTTCCAACCACCGTTTTTGTGGATAATATTGATCAACAAATCTCTGACTTTCAACCGGGAAGAATAGTTCAAAGGTGTGCACACTAGACTCGTCTCTATATTGGCAGAAAGAAGAGAAGAGGAAATTCCAACGCATGCACATTTGTGGATGTAAGAAATATTGGTGATGCAAAAATGTGATCAGATGGTTATGTGAGTGGAACATCAATGGAACAAGACTGAGTGCCAAAATGGAATATCAAGGGCTCAAGATAGATTGGAGGAAGATGGCTGAGAAACACGTTGGAAGAAAAGAACGAGAGGTTGAATGGAGAAACAATCCAATCCCAAAAGGCAATGATAAGTTCCATGCCATTCAAGACTATCCATCAAAGTCAAAGCGGATGAAGAGATGAATGAGTGTCTAAAGAAGTGTGGTGGCAACAATGAAAGAAGACAAGAGTGCTAAGGAAGCCCTACAGATCTTGCTTCATCACTGGCCCAATCTAGCGGGCATATTGGCCTTTTCAAAACGTAAATTCCTCATGGTCTTCAATCCAGCAGGTGAGGATGAGGAAGTAGAAGCCATGACAAGATACAGGGGAAGAAAGATATATAGGATTGGCTTGAGAAGCTGGCAGGTGTCTGATTAAGTAGAAAAATGAAACAAGTGGGTAGTCATTAGGGGGATCCCCCTTCATGCTTGAAATAAAATCAATGTCTGGAAAATAGCACAGATGGTGAGAGACATGGTCAAACTGAAGGAAGACGATACTCGAAACGTCCACGCTTCAACTCATTAGCTGGAAGATAATTGTCCAAGTTGAGGACAAAAATTTCACGGTCAGCATAGTGGAGGTCAATGCCCCGACCACCGGTCAAATAAAGGGGAAGGAAGAGGCTAGTATAGTCCAGCTTGCTGTGGAACGATGTTGGAAATGGACCGTCATCAGGCTAAAGAGTTGCGACCTGCAGGAGTTCGCTCGACAGGGAATCAAGAACACTCCCAAAACATTGAAGTTAATGCGGGAGGCAATGATATTAGTAACAAAAGGGAGGAGAATGACCTGGGAGTAAGTGAAGGACAAGGTGAGGTGGTGGAAGGAACTAGCTCAGAAGAGGACAAAAGGATTAAGGAATGGATACAGGCGAGAATTAATGATCTATTTATGGAGGAATACAAAGGAAATAGCCAACATTCATAGAGTGGAAATAGTAGGGCGGCTCAGCAGACCCTGAGAATGAAAACATTCCCAAAGGGGACAGTAATGGTATTAATATTGAAGGAGATTGCACACCAGTTTATGAGACACAACCAGGAAAATCAAGGGGTGATAATATAGTTTTTCTAGGGACTGACCATGTGAGGTATAAGTCTCACAACAACAACAAAATTTGTTTTGAGTGTCGACCTAGTCCATATATGTCGTTGCAAGGAAACAATTTTTTTTCCCCAGCAAGAAATGAGGTAGGAGCGATATCTAACATTGAGGCAGAGGCTGGAGCTGAAGCCTGCCTAGAAATGCTAAGAGAATTCGAATGCCCTACCTCATACCCCGTTTAGGCCTAGACAAATCTCGTAAATCAACTCCAAGATTAGTTAAGAGCTAAGATGACCGTTAAGATAGTGGTGCTCATTGCAAAATATTACGAGACTGGGTTCAAACTTCAAAGCAACGAAGGTAAGGGAGGAGATTCGAAGGAGAAAAGTTATGATGCTGGGATTGGTAGAATCACAACCATCTATGTCTGCGGCTAATAAGGTGTGAGAGCAATCATTACGACAAATTACAAAGCTATCTGGAAAGGTTTCTCGGAATCAAGGGTAAAGACTATGATATGGTTCTTGCTGGTGGGGAAGCTAAGGGCGAGGGACGTGTTACTTGAGAGGAGTATTATTCCAATTTGCAAAAGTTTATGCCCATGTTGTACTAGGTAAGGGAGATGATAGAGCATGTCATTTTCTTCTGTGCGAAGACGCTGGAAGTGTGGAGCTCACTTGTGGGATGGTGAAGAGTCATCTTATTCAGGGCCTAATACAAGAGATATTCTATGGCTGGTGTGCAATCTCAATGGGTAGCAAAGAAACAAAAATTTGGTGATCTCTTTCCTCTATTGAGCCTGGTGTATTTGACCGGCAAAGAACATCTTAATATTCTGAGACAAACAATTTGTACCAGGAGTCATAGCTCGAAAGATCAAGATGGGAGCATGGAGGTGGATAAAAGTTGCTAGAAGGATCTACGGATCTACTGCCTTGCAAAAGTTTCTGCGTTCTAGTACATTGAAGGATGCTTTACTCTCGCAATTGTTTATGAGAAGGATTACTAGACCTGACATTTTATACTCTTTTTCCTCCATAAAACTTTTTCACCGGAGATTTTAATGAGGCAAATATCTGGAGTAAATCCCAAAACTCTAAGAAGTGACCGCACTTCATATCTTTGTAATGTCGCGGAGTCGTACATGATGTGCGGGACATACAACAACGATCTAACATACATTGAAATGTAGTATTGCACTATTGCTATTAGCGTCTTCATAGCATAACCACGGGATAAAAACATAATCATATATCCTTCTTACCCTTTTTTTCACCCACTTTTTTTATTACCACATGACTTCCAAACATCAAAGCCAACTTTCACGCTTTGCTTGTTTATTCTGGAGCCGGAAAGAAAAAGGAGATCTGTATTTATGGTACGGTTCGATTCTTCAACTTTAAGCCCTAGATCCAGCGAGTCTCCTCCTTGTGGCATTTGACGCCGAGATTTTTTCAAGTTTGTCTCCCTCTACTGACATAGTTCTTGCTTGTAATGGGGTATAATGTCGCAACCACACTCCAGTGTACACCTGAAAATGATTATAAAAACAATCAACACTTGAGCTATCCAATGAACGGAGGCAGAGGAGCGGGAAGGTGCGGATCTGCAAAAACGTTTTCTTACTAACTAATCAGGTGACTCGAGTAAACATTACAAAAACATTCACACTTCCAATAACAGATTGAAAAAAACGAATAATTTACACCAACTGCAAGTGCACGGCCCATAATCAGAAACTTACCTGAGCTGGTCTCATTATCTTCGTATCCGGGTCATCAAGTGACTCGCTCCAGTGTGCCAACCAGCCAGCCATCCGAGGAATAGCAAATAAAACCGGGAAAAACTCCGTTGGGAATCCCATTGCCCTAGTTTACACAATCTTTCAGTAAACTAAAAACTCCATAAACCCCGAGAAAACCGTTATATAACAGTTGTATCAACGCACCTGTATATTAGACCCGAGTAAAAGTCAACATTCGGGTACAACTTTCTTTTGATGAAATACTCATCAGACAGTGCGGCTTTCTCCAGTGCTACTGCAACCTGCACAGTGATCAAGTTAAGGTAATATCTTTGGCGTACCCAAAAAATGGTTCCAAGTCGAATACTTTCCCCAAGGATCCCAACACTTTCAGAAATGCTAGTTAGGAACTACCAGTCTGGTCATGTTAGAGTAGTAGAGATGAGCGGTTGTTATCCAGGAAGAGTCGAGCTATATGGTGCAACATGGTAAAAATTACGCTCTTATATGGGCTAGCGGACATTAAGCTCACCTCAATAAGAGGATCTCTACCAACAATGGAGAATACTTCCTCGGCCAGTTTCCTTATGACTTTTGCTCTTGGGTCATAGTTCTTGTACACACGATGACCAAAACCTGACATTTTCCGCTTCCTTGATAATTCGCGATAAGGGGCACACCATGCAGTACAATAATGCATCAATACAGTGTAGGACAGTTCCCATGAAAGTTACTAAGAGACACGTAGCTAAATGATTTTCAGGTACCTGTTTTTCACACCCTCGATAAAATCTGGTATGTTTTCCACACTTCCAATGTCACTGAGCATCCTGAGCACAGCCTGCAGTAGAAAATCAAACAGACTTCATTCATCCATTAAGGCTCACCAAAGACAAGAGAAGAGAGCGTCCCAGATCAATGTATACCTCATTAGCTCCACCATGAAGAGGTCCGTAGAGTGCCCCAACTGCTCCAGAAAGTGCAGTGTATACATCAACACCACTGCATTGACAAAAAAAGTAGCATTAGCTTGTTCTCTCTATATGTCCAACTAGCTTGTTTTCTCTAACATCATTTTACTTCCTATCTCTTTCTAAACAAGCTATCAGCAAATTCTCCTAACAGTTGCAGTCCATTTTCTGATAGATATTCAACACACTGAAATACCTTGAGGCAAGATGGCGCGCAGCTGCAGTTGAGCAATTCATTTCATGTTCAGCATGCAGTATAAAAAGAACATCCAAAGCATGGGCTAACCGAGGGTTTGGCTTGTACGACTTGTTACCCCTGCAATTTGAAAAGTATTTAGCCATAATCTGCCTATAGTGGGATAAGGCAGTTTTTCCCACCACATAGAGCGTTCAGACTCATTGCATACAGAATCTAAAAGGTTAGCTCCATTCATTTTGATATTACAATCATCCTTGCAATGATGAGAGTGAACTAAACAATAGTTCCAGATGTTTCACTTTCGCATCACAAGTGACACAGAACATAAAAATGGACCAAGACAGGTTAATAGATCAGTACATATCACTCAAAATCAAACATTGTTAACAACAGAAATGGGAAGATAGAAACATACAGTGAATCTAGCATGTACAAGAAGTTTTCTGCATAAGAGAGATTGTTAGAAGGAAGAACTGGAGGCCTTCCTCCCAACCTCAACAAAGCTGCTGCTGCAATGGTAGGAGCCTGCATATATAGAAAAAAAAAATCCCAAGAAGCATCGTAACTTTACAATGATAAAGGTGGGAAAAGACATTTCGATATGCCAAAAAAATATAACTCCCAACAGGCATGATAACATAGCAATCAGAGAAATAAGACACTTTTATAAGCCAATTAAAATATTTCCAGTAGGCATGATATGATAAAGCACAAGATAATATACATGTCAGTAACATCACGAGGACACAAACCTTCCCAAGCACTCGTACTATCTGTTTAGCTCTCACTTGCTTTGACTTGTAGATATCCTGTCCCTGCTCCAGAAAAACAGCACAGTTCAAAATTGGAAAAAGGATGAGTAGGTGATAGCTCCACCTAATCACTGAATTCCGAAAAGAAAAGTGAATATTTTCAACAATTAACAACCTTCAACAAATAAATCCATCGCTGAAGTTATGCATCTATATCTATACCACTACATGATCTCTGTTGAACAGCAATATCTAAGAATAGCTGACCAGATCAGCAATAACAATGGAAGTGAAAATTGGAAATTTTCAACAATCAACAACAACCTTCAACAAATAAACCTGTCGCCAAAGTTATGTATCTATATCACTACACGATCTGATCAGACGGGTAGCAATACCCAAGTGTAGCTGATCAGGTCAGCAATAAGAAAGTGGTGAAACATATGAGAAGAAAGGTAAAGCAGCTAGAAATTTGACTTACCCTAAGCGCAGGATTGGCATCAGGATGAAACACTGAGAGAGCACTCATAGCACTAGCAAGCACACCCATTGGATGTGCATCATTAGGCATCATTTGTATGATATCCTACAAGATAGAATAAATTCACCATAAGAAAGCTCAACGAGAATCATAATATGATACGAATAGCAAGGAAATCAAAGGCTTAATTGATAGAATGAGCGCGGGACTGGTTTTTACTTCATCAGGAGAAAAATCAGGGGTAGAAACCTAAAGATTAATACAAGTTTTCGGGCCTACCAATATTCCTTGTGGAACAGCAGAATGCTGTGAAACAGCAAACTCCCACTCAGATAACTGGCTCTTGGAAGGTAGATTTCCATACACTGCATAACGATATATAGATTAGAGCCCAATAAAAAAGAAGCATATATGTACATGCAGAACGAATCATGATAGTACATAACTACAAAATAATTGTTCATAAATGGTGGCTTGGATATAGATCGTTTGAATTCCAACCGTTAAGGTGCTTCTTCTTTATTAAGAGAAATGCAAGAGTCACACTAATCAAGACATTATATGCACGTAGATGAATGTGTTGACAGTGAAGATGCAATGATGGATGCAGAGGGGCATGTCTTTTGAGTTCTCTGGAAGCGGCTTGTCTCAACCACTACATATATGTGGCTTATTTGGCTTGTTTTCATCATTCAACAACAGATTTAGAATTGAGAGAGCTGTGTGATAAATTTGAGAGCTTTACATACACTTTTATAGTGTGACTCACTTTGGGCTGAGTTAGAGTTAGTGAGGATTGAGAGCCTCTTCTGTAATCTCAAATATTATAGTGGAAGCTTGGATCATGTTGCCCTCGCTAGATTTTACCCTAATTAGAAGGGGTTTTCCTCATGAATTCTTATGTCTTGCTTTATTTCCATCTTTTGATATGTGGCCATGTTGAATTCCGGTTTTCTACCCTGTGAATTCATAGCACAAGAATCCTAAAAAATAGTGACATATGAGAGATGCGAAATCATTAGAAAATGCCATAACTTACTCAAGGAAATGCCACTTCCAGAAATGAACTACTCTCTGCCAACTCTTCAATGGGTATCCTCGGTAACGCAGAATTCCCATCGCCATCAATGTACAGATAGATAAGACGAACAGGGCATTGAATAATGGTAACCAGGTCCTATAGCTTCAAGCCCTTGTACATTACTTCCGGCAGAAATCTGCAGGGAAGCGGACATCAGCATTCATAACAACGTGCATAGTTAAGCGAAAACGAGCCACAAATCAGGCGAACCTTTATAATCATCATACATTGTCATGGATTATACTAACCTCCGGCCCTCATAAGTGTCCTGTTTGCTTTTTGGCACGTTTTTCCACCTCAATATGTAAACATATAAGTAAAATAATTTTATAAACTAAATTTTGTATTATTAGTTTATCATGTAGGAATCATATGCAAACCTGAATTTCAAAATTATTTAACTTATATGGTTAAAAATTAAGTCAAACGACATGTCCAAATAGAATAGGACGTCAATGTGGGACGGAGGGAGTAGAACTATAGCAAATTTTAGCAGCGCAGAGCGGTAATTAAAAGTAAACGAGGAACATAAAACAAATTTCAGCCGCTACAAACCTTGGATAGGGTGGCTAGCCAATTCTACCCTGTTCTGAACTATCCTTTTAGATGTCCCCCAAGGAAGTTATTTGACGCAACTACTACCGCTGTCTGCATCCTAACTCTCCCTAACAGGGATAGAGAACCAGAAATGCTCAAGCTTACAGAATAACGAATTGCTCTGTTCCCCTTTTTTATTCCTAGTTTAAACCAATCATTGAAACTTTTTAAACCACCTTGCTGTCAACATATCATTCAATTCTCATGGCTGAGTAGCCATGACTACGCCAAGCGGGGGAAGAGGGGATGATTCTTAGAATATGAGCTAACAGGAGACAAATAAACAAAGCGGCGCGAACAGATCCGGACTCGAACAATCAGCGCCATCAGATATCAGATAAAATTAGGAGGATAAAAGAAAACTTAAACCACCTTCTTCAAATCCGTAGCTTTGACAATCCCGTTCTCGGTGACTTGAACCTGGATATCTCTTACCGGTCCTCTCGTCAACGATGGAGAGCGAGCCCTTCAAGTTTGTGTGGTGGTTGAACTAACGACTGGGACGAAACGCAAGCCGCTTCCAGAAGCGGTGGCGGGAAGGGGGAGGTTGGTGGGTCCTCGGCCGATAACAGATGAGCAAGTACGGCCATCGGCCTCTCGCGGATGTCGATTTCGCGCGTTCTGAGAGTTCCATCACGCTTAATCGTTGTTTCGCCTGGAGAGCTGGCAGGTTGATCAGATTCAAAAAGTGAAAAGGTGAGAGACGTAGTGGACATATATATGATCTATACGATTTAGCTATCGTTTTAGGAGAAAAAGAAATATATATTTTTTTGAACACAAGAGAAATATTATCATTAGAACATATGCACGTACAAATGGCGTGCGGACTTCCACCAGCTCAGAGGGAGCTGGACTTTTCTAGCATACAAAGCTAGGTTATGGGCCAAGCTTTGGCATCCCGGGGGATGCTAACCAGGCAACATCAACTAAGGATGTAAACATGAAAGGGCAGTATGAAGACAGGACAGTTCTATCATCCATCCGTAATCTGAAAATCCAAAAGATAGTCAATGATACTTTTACAATCGGAAAGGAAGCGCACAGCAGAAGCCCCGATGCTCTTGGCAAGATGGATTCCTAAGACAATAGCCTGTGCTTCCGCATGCGCAGGCTCAAAATCCGCCATACCCTCCAAGGTAGCCGCCACCAACGACGGCGCCCTGAGAGGTTTGCAACAGCTGCAAGGCATAACGGCCAAACTTGTCTAAACCTGCATCAACATTACCTCAATCCAAGACGGATGTGCCTCCCAATTGGCAGAGAGCGAAGGGGCAGTAGCTGGAAGATAGGGTGACGAAGCGCTACGGAGGTAGCTATCAGCCTGAAACAACCAGCCTCAAGAGAGCATGCCCGTTATGTGTGAACTGGCAGTGAGCATACCAAAGGCGCCAGAGGAGGTAAACAGAGGAGCAAGGTCAACAAGTGGCGCACTTGAGCATGCATGCGTAAACCAATCAGCAAAGCCGCAGACGAGTGTGAGAATGGTGGTGGCTGGATCCCCATACGGCCCAATAGGGACTGACAAAAGGATCCAAAGAAACGATAAAGCGTATCTCGAGAGCCACAAGGGTACATGGACTTGCCTGCGGTTGACGGATCCGAGCAGCCACCACTTCATTGGATGGGACCGCACCATGCAGCATGCGCCAACCAAAAAGGCGAACACGGGGTGGGACCTCAAGTTTGCATAACCGGGTCATAGCTTTGCCTTGCAAAGAAGTTGAAGGAGTGGAGGTACCTGGCGCTGCCGAACGGGAAAGGGCCACATCACAATGATAAGCGGATTTTACAGAGTAGGAACCTGACTTGGTTAAACCCCACGACCAAGAGTCCTGCACAGCGTGGTCACCCGATAGGGGAATGCGGAGGATAGTGGTCAACACATCATCACCGTGAAAAACCTGACGAACTAGGTGCTCATTCCAACCGTGGGTGACTGTACAAAATGTGAAACCGAAACCTGATGCCAATGAAGGGGAAGTGCCCAAAGATAAGGCTGGCCACCCTCCTTAGATGGCAGCCAGCGATCTTTTACCAACGTGGAGAGACCATTTGCCAACTGACGACGGCCACCTAAATGTCCAGGTCACGCACCCCTATGAGCCTTCCAAATTGGGCTGGAGTTGGACATAAGCTGAACATCCCAAACAGGGTTGTTGCGCAAATAACGGGCGTTGTAAAATCTGGATATTAGGGTAGGGTTGGTGAGAATCCGCCACAACTGTTTACCCAGAAGAGCCCGATTAAAGACCTTAAATCCCGAAAGCCCAAACCACCAACAGCGTTGGAAGGCACTAGTCTCCCACTTAGTCCAGTGTATCCCAGAAGATGGTGAATTACCACTCCACCAGAAACGTGAAAGCATGCTCTTAATAGATTTCAACAGGGTCTTTGGAAGAGCAATAATGGACATGACATACGTTGGAATAGCCTGTAACACCGCCTTAATGAGATTTAATCTGCCAGCTTGCGAGACATGGGTTGACCAGCCGTGAATCCGCTTGGCGACGCGATCCTTAATGTATGCAAAAATGGCTGAGCGGTTACGTCCGATCTTAATTGGGAAACCCAGATACATACCCAAATCCGGAACAACTCTGCCACCTAGAGTGGAGGCAACCGCCGCACACAGATTGTGGGGCAAAAGCTGAGAGAACATTATAGCCGATTATCGATATTGATACACTGGCCGGAAGCGAGCTTGAACTTATGTAGAACATCAGCCAGGCAGTGGGCATTGGGTAGTGTAGCTTTACCGAAGAGGATGCAGTCGTCCGCAAAAAGAAGACTACTGATTGGCGTGGCAAGGCCTGGGATGGTGAAGGCTTTAAATTGGCCAGCCTCAGAAGCCAGATTGATGGCAGAAGTGAGAGCCTCCATGCAGCAAATAAATAGCAAATGGGACAAGGGATCACCCTGACGTAGACCCCGCTTCGGCGAAAAAGTTTCCCCTGGGAAACCATTGATGAGAACCGCCAAGGTGGTGGTGGTGGTTATACACTTTCGAACTGCATTGATCCATAAGGGATGGAAGCGCATACTGCGAAGTACTGCCAACACAAAAGACCATTCCACCCTGTCAAAGGCTTTGGACATGTCGACCTTATAAGCAAAATAGCCCCTCTGTTTCGCTCTAGAGGTGCGAAGCAGATGCAGGATCTCGTGTGTAATCAACACTTGATCAGTAATCAAGCGATCTTTCACAAAAGCGCCCTGATTATCCGAGATAACATATGGCATCACTAACTGAACACGATTGACAAGCACTTTGGAGATGACACGGTAAAGAGTGCACAACGATATGGGCCGAAACTCGGTAATAGAGGTCGCGCCTGCTTTTAGGAATCAGTGCAATGTGGGTATGATTGACCAAAGGAGACTGGGCCGAAGAGTTGAGGAAATCCAGCGCATCGTTAATAAAATCATCACCAACAACTGGCCAAAAAGTGCGTAGGAAGACCCCATTAATCCCATCCGGACCCGGTGCTTTAGAAGGGTGTAACTGCTTGTAGGCTGCAACAACTTCCTCCCTGGTGAAAGGCTGGCCCTTTGGTCATAGAGGGTAGGCGGGACCCTGCCCTCAACACATGCCAAGATGTCCAAATCCGGTTGTGGATAGTGGAGCTAAAAAGGGTCTGAAAAAACTGGCGGGCCACATATTCCACCCCAGCCCAGGAGCTGGCAGTAGGTAAAGACGGAGAGGACAGGGCATAAATTGCATTCCGGCGAGACCTTGCGCGAAACTTGTTACAGAAAACTGATTGTTTCTATCACCAGCCTGCAACCAAGACTGCCGGGAACGCTATTGAAGCCGAATTTCCTCCCGCAATAAAAGAGTATCAACCTGGGCAGAACAAGCATTCCATTTTTGCAAGTTTTGATGCGTTGGAGGCTGATTGGCAACAAAGTCGAGCTCAGATTGTGCCTTACGTAAGGCCCGTTTTTCAATCCATATTTCCTTGATCCCCACGCCTGTAACATACGACCACAGTTGCCGGCCTTTGTAGTGTAACATGGGGCCGAACATGGAGAAGCCCATGCACTCCGTACTATGTCACGACATTCGGAGTCTTGAGCCCAACAATTTTCGAAACGAAAAGGTTTGGGGCCCCGCCTGGTAGAAGGTTGTAAAATCAACTTGATGGGCTTGTGATCTGGTCGGCCCCAACGCAAATGGTAATTTTGAGCATGTGGGTAAATGGCCAGCCACGAATCGTTTGCCACAAAGTGGTCCAATCGAGATTTTACATTCTGATAATGTATTGATTTATTGGTATAGGTAAAGCATGTGCCACGATAACCTAGGTCGTGCAACGAACAATCAGCAAGGCAATTACGGAAGGCATTCATTGCCCTTTGTGATCTAAAACCGCGGCCGCAGTGCTCGCCTAGATGCAAGATCTCATTAAAATCTCCACCAAGTAGCCAAGGTCCTTGCCAAAGCCCATGCAGATAACGCAACAACTTCCAAGTTTTCCATTTTTCAGTCACTTTGGACCAACCATAAACAGCAGACAAGCGCCACTTTACACCCCCGACATTAGTTACAAAAACATCAACATGATGTGCAGAATAAGAACCAAATGAAACATCAACATAATCCTGCCAAAACAAAGCTACACCCCCTCTTCTTCCTTCGCTATCACCGGCTAACCAACTAAACCCCCAAATCTAGATGCCACAAACCGCATCTCAAAAGAAGATAATTTTGTTTCAACCAAAGTACAAAAAGTGGTGCCTCTCTAGCCACCACACCCAGCACCCAGCGAACCGCCGCCTCACTTCCTAATCCGCGGCAGTTCGCAACCAGAAGCGACATTAATCTAGGCGACCCGGGTTATCCCCGGGGTCGCCTGAGAAGTAGAAACACCATGATCCAAACTCTTTGCCCGCTTGGATGGAACAGAAACATCATCAACAGCATCAGAGACGTCATCCATAGCAGTGGAAGCATCAACATCTTCTTCCTGTTTTCGTTTGCGATTGCTGGAGCCATTTGGAGAAGAACCCGAGACTCCCGCAGCTAAAGCTTGAACAACAACTGAGGTTGCCTGAACTGGATTAGCATCTTGCATAGTGACTGAAACAACATGGTCGGTAGACGGAGGAATCTCTCCTTCCTCAAGCTCTGCATCAGACTCAACTGCAACCTGCTCTCGGGTTTGTTCTTGGAGGACCTCCTTAGCAACTGGAACTGTGGAAGCAGCCGGAGCCTGAGACTGAGGTGGTTGGGCAACAGGAAGTGGGGCAATCTCAGAGCGGGACTTAGCTGACCCGAAGGTGCTGGACTTCAGCCACAGGCCATAAGGGAAAGCAGCCCCTGCAACTTGAGCCTTATGTGGGCAATCTTTAACAACATGGTCAAACATGCCACAAATAAAACAGATGGTAGGCAGACGTTCATATGACAGACGCAAGAGAGTAGGAGTCCCAGCAAGCAGAATAGTTACAAAGCGGAGAAGAGGCTTAGTCAAATCTAACAACACTTTTACACGTAGATAAGGACCCGCAAATCTTCTATCATAATCGACATAATCAAGGAAGAGACCAATCCTATCTCCTACTCGTTTAGCAAACAAAGGATTTAGCAGCCACATTGGCACATCGTGTACCCTAACCCAGAAAGGTACATACCGAAACTCATGAGCACGGGGCGGCTTATCAGAATCAATATCAGACAACACCATTAAACTGCCCTCATAGGTCCAAGGACCACGGCCAAGAACATCCATCTTTTTCTCCTCGTCAGGGAACTCAAAAAGATAGATATTGTTACCTAGACTTCGAACATTGAGGTGGTCCTCCACTCGCCATATCTTGGAGAAAGACCGGGCCATACCTTTGATGTCAGTAGATTTTGAAATCAAAAGCTTCCCAAGGAGCGAGCATGCATAATTAACACCTGTTTCGACATTGGCAACGTCAGTGACTTCCAAAGAAGTTAGCTCTTCCGTGGTTAGGGCTAAGTTGGCATATTGAGCCGCCATCTCATCGATGCGTGAGGTGGAAGCAGCCATTGGAGGTAGGTGAATCTTCGCGTAACAGAGTAAGAGGAGAAGCACAGACTTGCTAAGATTATGAAGGGCTGAGGAGTGCCAATGATGCGGGCAAAGTAAATGAAGAGAACTCCGAGCAACATAGGGATTTAAAAACGTCGGGGCGTGTGAGGGCTGGGTGGAATCGGTACCGCCAGTTTGGGTTCTGTCGAACTTGCATGGCTGAGGAAGTAAAACGTGGTGGAAAAGGTGATTAACCGTGTTGGTTTTGTCAAAAAGGTAATGATTTAGGGCTAGGTGGGAGAAGATCGGTTGCAAATCAGTGATCTTTGGCCAATGCATGGCGATTGCTGGTGACGGTTGGCAAACCCTAGGGGGACGAAGGAGAGGAAACCCGCTTCGAGAGGTTTTCTATCAGAGGCTAAGAAATACGATAAATAATGATCAATTTAAGAAATACTATATTTTGGTTGTGAAGTACTCACTCCGTCCTGTTTGATTTTAATTTTTAATATATAAAATAAATTAATTTTGAAAATTTAAGTTTATCATATGATTCGATAAATTATATAATACAAAATTTAGTTTTATAAAATTATTTTATTTTATATGTTTAATATTGAAATGAAAAACGTGTCATAAAATAAACAGAACGGTCAATTCAAGAGGAGGAAATATGATAGTATACTATTAGCTATCATTATTGGGCATGGGCGGCATGGGCATTAGGTTCTTTTGTTCGTGCATAAATTTGGGGGTAAATTTTACAAGAATTAGTTCATGAAGATAATCAAAACTGAGTAGGAAGTATTATCAAAAAGAAATTGATTAAGATGACTATTTTAATAGATTAGATTCAACCCACAGTTTTGAGAAAAATAAATTAACTAGGATGACTATTTTAATATATTAGATTTAAACCTAAGTTTTGAGACCAGACTTCTTTTTATCAAATATGACCATCATTTACTGATTTATAACATTCAAAATACAACTTGAACACACACAATCCACATCAGTCCTAGTTGTCCTAGCCGTAAACAATAGATACTAGGCGTTGTGTGTATCGACCTGTGAAGTGTTGTAGTTAACGCGTTAAGTATCTCGTCTGGGGAGTACGTTCGCAAGAATGAACCTCAAAGGAATTGACGGGGGGCCACACAAGTGGTGGAGCATGTGGATTAATTCGATGCAAAGCGAAGAACCTTACCAGGACTTGACATGTCGTGAATCCTCTTGAAAGGGAGGGGTTCCTTCGGGAACGCGAAACAGGTGGTGCATGGCTGTCGTCACAAAGCAAAACATGATCATAATGATAGGTTTCCCTACCAATTTCAACTATCCTGCAAAAATAAAAATAAAAAACACTAGCATTGTACATCCGCCATCACCACCGTTTTACCCAACATACATCAATGAGTTACTAGCCGTATCAGCATTCAGCACATCGGCAGGCAACCAATGTGAATACAATCGTTGAACCCCCTAAGAGGTGGGCTAATATTAAACTAATCAACACTGTTACTCCTGCAATAACATCTAATCTAAGATAAAACCTACACCATTTTCACAACTTATGATATTTTTACCAATCCATATCTTACAAGCAAGGTGCAAACCTCGGGGCTTGCCATTAAGAATAGTCGCACCAGCCCATAGCACATGCCAACACGCTGAGAAATAGCCATTTTCCCATAGTATTGGAACAATCGAGCCCCTAGATTTGATCTTGTAATTCAAAACCCAAACCACACTTGAACCCAACCATATAGCACTATCCTTGCCCACATGTTAATGAATAGTTCAGTCCAATCCCATATACCGTTCTCCCCAAGCTGTCGTGAAAATGCCGCATCACAATCAATAGTCGACATGATTCAACAGGAGCATATAGACCCTGATAAATATGACACCACGGTCTCGAGCGCTCCAACCAGACAAACCAACCTCCCACTTTTGTACCTCTCCACACCTGACACTCCCCAACGCCAAAGACCAGACAACTCACACACCTAGATGAAATCAACAAGAGTTTCACACTGTCCCCAGTTACCTAAAACAACTCAACCCACACACAACCTAGATGTCTTAGCAGTTGTTCACATAAATGGATCATATATAAACATCTCACCTTAGCTACTAACAAAACCACAAACCCATGCACTTTTCCCTATGCCAAAACCTAGCTCCGACTAATTATACGGGAAGCACCTAAACCCCTGTAGTTAGCTACTAAACAAATCATTTATGCAGGCAACTTTGAGTCTCCCGCAGAGTCACATCTGAATTGTTCTGGTTAATCTAAGTTGTTCTAACTTCTAACACCACCCTACCTTTCTTTTTATCTTCTTCTAGCTTCCCCAAGTTCTAAATTTCTTCAAGTGTACCATTTTGTATAATCCTGTCAAACTTGCGCTTCTTGCCCCTACAAGACCCTCATGTTGTCACCTGCTGTTAAAACAGACATAACCTCATCAGAGCGACTCTCTAGCTCTAAAGTATCCTCACAATCTACTGTTTCTCATAAGTGAACCTATTGTCACCCAATTCCCCAAATTACCATGCCCCATGCTTATCTTCCAATCTGCTCATAACCGCAACCCATAAGGAAAATTGCCTTCCTTAAAGTCACTCTGATTTGGACACTCTCTCGTCACTCACTAGTAGAAAAACACTCTATGTAGACAATTCCAAATAGTCTATTTTGGCGGTTCTGAACCGCCAAAATGATGACTGTTGAAATAGGTTTGGGAGTCTATTTCATCGGTTCTATACACAACCGCCGAAATAGGTGCTCGTCAAAATCAAGAACTTTGGCTAACCTATTTTGGTGGTTGTAACCCCATAACCACCGAAATAGGCATTCAACCCATATGGGTTGGTCCGTTTGGGTCGGTCGATTCCAGAGAGTTTGGAAAACTGTCGACCAGCCCCTCTGGGTTGGTCCTTTTGGGTCAGTCAATTTTAGAGAGTTTAGGAAATTGTCGAGCAACCATAGAGTTTGGGTTATAAACTTCCGACCCATAAGGGTTGAACTTGTGGGTTGGTTGTCCTATTTCGGTACCTATCTTGGCGATTCTTAGCTAAAAACTATCGAAATAGACTTTTTTTCATCCTAGCTTATATATGCACTACACACACCTCATTGTTCAAGCAAACATGTATATCACTTGTATAACACTGTCACCGCAGAGGGGCGCTCCATTTCACATTCACAAATTTATAAAAGTGGCCACCATCAATGGGGTGCTACAACATCACAATTACATAACAATTAAACTAATCATAGAAGTTGAAAAAAAGTTTACATTGTTATACCAAACTATTACAATGAAAATATCCTCACTGCACTTCACTACTACCATCACATCAACTACTTATGTGATGAGTTATAACTATTCAGCTAGAAATACAAAATGAATTAGCGAAATTTGTGGTAACGTATTCCGCCTAATCCTCAAGAATCTCGACAATGTGTTGATCTTCATAATCTGATACTAACTGTTCAAAACCCTTGACTTAAAAAAGCAACACTAATTAGAAACAACAAGTGTAACAATAGATAAAGGTATGTAACCAAAACTATCAAAAAATCTTACCTTGTTTAACAAGTTTTATGGCAAAACTGTCGATGCTCCTACTATGTCATGCATAAATCTCATGACGTAGTATCCATATTCAGAACCTCCAGGCTACACTGGACACTATACGTATATACATATATGATCACTATCATTCTTTCAAGATCTACTATCAATATTTGCTAACAAGTATTTACAAAACTACACCAATTAATAAAGAATACATTGACATTGTTCCACGAGATCTTGTCATTTTTCACTGGTCTTTGCAATGTCATCATTGCAGCTTTAAAGGCACTAAACTATACATATAGTTTAATATACACCGTAAGTTGCAAGTTTTGAACCAATAGATTAAGTAATAAAGATTGTTGTACGAGATAAGCTACTAACTTCGACAGCACATGCGCTATCATTGGTTTCTTGGCATTCCTACCAAGTGAGCAAAACTGCAATTCCTTGGGTGCTTTAGGGACAGATTTAGTAAAGACTGGTGTCGGTTGCTCACGAATTATAATAACATTAATTGAATTCAATTAAATGATCATTATACAAGTAGCACAAATTCTAAATTTAACATACTAAGAAACAGATGAATAACTTACCCTTGATGAACTAGTAGCATAATGTAGATGTGTTCCCACAATTATAGATTGCAGTTTTCAATTATTGCATAAGGCCCTCGAGGCCACTTGACATTTGTAGCTTCAGAGCACATAGCAAGACACAAGTAACCAAAATGGTCATTGTCATGCACTTGAAGTACCTTATACTACACATGTCTGCACCATAAAGACAATAAAATTAGTGATTTAACTTTCAACTATACTAATTTAAAATTTTATTCAAATAGGTACAAGGTAGTAGTCATTCACAATATGGACGATGATTGATATTCAACCAATCCCTATTGAATAGGTCCATAAAATCGGTCATATATATATATGTTGGAACCGTGATCATAGTGAAATATCATCTTATCGACCGTCAGCATAATCGCATCATAGTCAGGTGGCATCAACAGTAGTGACAACTGATGAGTGCAGCTTTCTCAAATTAGGAGACAAGGCATCGAGTATGTCATGCAGCACTAATTTATCTCTAACCATGAAAGTGATAGATGCCTTTGATGAAACTAATGCATCAATTGTTAGAATAGGTGTTAGTGGGCTCAGTTAAGGTTTTGGGCTGAATTGTTTTGCATCTGTTATGTAGCTGGGCTTAAGTTATGTTGAATGGGCTTAGTATGGGTGAGTAAGTTTGTTTTTCTAGTCGGGTTATGTGCTAGAAGTTTATAAGTCATTAGAGTGAGTAGTGTGAGTGTTGTACTGTTCATTTCAGAAAGAAAGAAGTATTCATCGTTCTCTCCTTCTCGTTCCTTTTTCCTCCGACTCATTCTTCACGAATTCCACAGCACTTCAATGTCAAACTGAAATCAAACATGGTATCAGAGCATAAAGATCATGGGATCTAGCTCTTGAGTCGATTCTTTTCTTTTTCGTTCTCATTTTGATCATCGGAGGAACCTTGCCCAAAATTGGGGATAAGTTGGAATTGTCGGATTCTTGCTCCACCGCGTCTGTATCACTCTTCGCAACACTCCAATGGCGGAACATCAGCCAAAAGGGGACGACGTTACTCCAGGATCTCAGATCGGTGCCACGGGTCAAGAATCAGCGAGTAGCAGTACTGTGACGATAGACATTGGGGATGCCCTCTACCTATCAAGCTCCGATCACCCTGGGTTATCTTTGGCCACGAAATACGACGGGGGTCCTGGGGTTCTCTCGATGGAAGCACCAGGTGGAGATCGCACTGGGATCGAAGAATAAGCTAAGGTTTGTGACGGGAACCCTAGAAAAACCGGCAGATTGTGATATACGGGCGCAGGCATGGACAAGATGCGACAATATGATCCGGTCCTGGATATTAATGAGTCTTGAGAAGAAAGTTGCCGACACAGTGCTGTTTTGGTCATCTGCGGCTAGAATTTGGGAGGATCTAAGCGCAAGATACAACCAAGTCGATGCCACCCGGATGTACCATTTGGAGCACAGACTAATCAGTGTTCTTCAAGGTGGCGATTCAATAGGAGATTATTTTGCCAAGCTTCGAGGTATATGGGACGAGATCAATGTTGTGACTTCTCTTCCTGCTTGCGCCTGTGTGACTGATGGCGCTCTGAAGGATTACATCAAGAACCAAAGACTCATTAAGTTCTTAATGGGTCTCCATGATCGATACAGCGGAGTGAGAGAAACTATCCTGATGATCTCCCCACTTCCCACGGTCGAACAGGCTTTCTCCATTCTGATCCAACAAGAACGACAGAAGAATTTGTCTTCATCCCCAGACACTGGAGTTGATTCCCCGACAACCTTCTCAGTAAATCAAGGAAGAAAAACATTAGGACGTGGGCAAAGCACTGGAGCGAGATGACCTGGGCTTCAGTGCACCTTCTGCAACAAGGCCGGTCACACAGAAGAAAAATGTTACCAGAAGCACGGGTATCCTCTTGGATGGCGATTTGGGAAAGAAAGTTTATAGAGGAAGGAAAAACATCAAGCAAACAGCACTAATGAGTAGAAAGATGAACCAACCAAAGATCCCCTAGGAGGTACTCTCACTACAGAACAAGTGAATCAGTTGCTCGCATACATTAGCAGACCAAAAATCAGCGACAAGGATTCAAAAGGCGCAGAAGCCAACTGTGGCTTTATTGGTAACTTCTTGACCAAGAATTATACTAATTGGACACACAGTACTTACAGTATTTTGAATGCTTGCGATGATTCTGTTTATAAATGTTCTGATTGGATCATAGATAGTGGTGCCTCGGATCACATATGTGGTAACTTATCTGTTTTTCATGATATAATATTTCTTGATAAAGCACACACAGTTGGGATGCCTGATGGGCATCCCCAGCTGGTTAGAATAATGGGAAGTGTTAGAATAAACAAACTAATCACTCTCAGAGATGTTTAGTTTGTCCCCACCTTCAAATTTAGTCTGATCTTAGTTAGTAAACTCACTAGTCAAATGAATGGTAAACTATGTTTTAACCCTAACTGCTGTGTTTGGCCTATGAGACCAAGGAGGTATTGGAGATTGGCCGAGTTCATAAGGGTCTTCACGTGCTTAACAAAACATGTGATGAGACAAGGAAGAGATGTTTTAGTGTGGAAACTGAAAGATATGCTTTAGTGAAAACAGAACAATCATGTAAAAGTAATTCTTTAGCTCTTTGGCATTGTAGACTTGGGCACTTGCCTAAAGAAAAGTTGACAAAATTAGACTTAGTTGGTCAACATGATATGCATATTCCTTTTGTATGTGAACCATGTAATAGGGCCAAGAGCCACATATTAGTTTTCCCTTCCAGTTCAATAAAAACTAAGGACATTTTTGAGCTAATTCACATTGATCTTTGGGGCCCATATAATCTTAAAACTCATGATGGCTACTCCTATTTCCTTACAATTGTCGATGACAAAAGTCGAGTCACTTGGACTCAAGTGTGCAGTATTAAATCAGAATCGTTTGGTCTCATCATAAGCTTTATTAACATGGTTGAGAATCAGTTTGATAGGAGGGTTAAATGTGTTAGGTCTGAAAATGCCCATGAACTTGGAAGTTTTAAGGCTGGGATTGAGTTCTTTAAGTTAAAGGGAATAAAGCACCAAACCACCTGTCCATATACTCCCCAACAGAATGGGGTGGCCGAGAGAAAGCACAAGCATATTCTAGAGACCGCTAGAGCCTTAATGTTTCATTCCTCCCTTCCTAAAATGTTTTGGGGTGAAAGTATCCTACCCACCTATTTGATAAATATAATGCCCCTAACTATGTGGAGATAAAACTCCTTTTGAACTTATTTATGGAAGGAAACCAGATTATTCTATGCTTAAGAGTTTTGGTTTGTTTGTGCTTTGCAAATGTGAACAAAAATCAGCATGATAAGTTTTCTGCCAAGATCCAATAAGTGTGTTTTCAGGATATGGACAGGATAAAAGGGGTATCAACTCTATGACTTGGATACAGAGGATAATATCAATAGGGATGTCATTTTCCATGAAGAAATCTATCCCTTAGAGAAAAACAATTAGACCATAGAAGTTATACCTGTTATGCTTCAAAAGGATCTTGTATTCCCGAGGATGATTCTCCTTTGTTATTTAATGAAACTAACCATGCGAGCAAGTAATAGATAAGAAGGACAGGAGTTCCTAAGTCAACAACAGATACAAGAAGAAAGGCATGAGGATGGCTCAATCAGGGAGACCAGTCCCATTCACAGATACAAGAAGAAAGGCATGAGGATGGCTCAATCAGAAAGACCGGTCCCATTCTTGCAGAAGAGACACTTGAGGAAGATATGCACTTAGGAGTGAAGGAAATGAGGGGAGGCTGAGAAGGTCAGAGAGATCCAGGAACCTGCCCAAGCATCTAGAGGACTATGTTGTGGGATCTTCAACAGAAAAAAGAGATAAGTTTGAATTTGTTGTTTCCTCTATTTGCTATACTTCTGATTGTTTCTCTGAAATATTGAGGGATAGAATTACTAGTGCTAATTCTTCTAATCTGCACTTATCTGACAAAGATGATAGAGCTGTTATCTCTGATGATTCTGATTGCATTCTTGAACCTGGTAATCTATGTCACACAGTAGGACTTGTCTTAGCTGAAAGCACTGCACATACCTGTTTGTACACAGAATCAAATAGACCAATAGAACCAAACTGTTATGATCAAGCTATTAAGGATGTTAGGTGGCAGAATGCTATGAATGATGAGTTTGCTGCATTAGATAGAAACAACACTTGGGATTTGGTAGATTTGCCCAAAGAGATAAAACCAGTAAAATGTAAGTGGATCTACAAGATTAAGTGTAAGGCTGATGGTAGCATTGAAAGGTTCAAGGCAAGGTTAGTAGCAAAGGGTTACACCAGATATGGGATAGATTATTTGGAGACGTTTTCCCCTATGGTCAAATTTACTACTATCAAAGCCTGGTTATCATAGCTACTAAAGAAACTGGTTGATAAGTCAATTAGATATTAATAATGCTTTTTCTGCATGGGGACTTAGATGAGGATGTATACATGCAAATACCCAAAGGTCATAAGGAGGAGAGTTCAGGCAAAGTTTGTAAGTTAAATAAGTCTTTCTACGGTCTGAAACAAGCCTCCAGACGGTGGCATCACAAATTAAGTGTTTTTCTTAAATCTCTTGGTTTCTTGCAATCTTTGAATGATTATTCATTGTTTACTAGGCATGAGAATAATAAGGTTTGTTTTCTTGTGGTTTATGTAGACGATATATTAGTAACAGGAATTGATCTTTCTCTTATAAAATTGGTTAAACATGAGTTACATAAGCAGTTTAGGATCAAAGATCTTGGTAGAATAAATCTTTTCTTGGGAATTCAGTTTCTGCATACAACAGTAGGGGTAATATTAACTTAGAGGAAATATTGTGAAGATCTTCTTAGAGAATTTGATAGTTCATAAGGAAGAACTGCAGTTAGTCCACTGGACAGTAATCTGAGACTGAGAAAGGATGATGGCAAGCCATTGGCTGATCCTTTCGTGTATAGGAGACTGGTAGGCAGAATCAGCTATTTAGCTCATAATAGGCCAGATCTTAGCTTTACCATACAGGTTCTGAGTCAGTTTCTTAGTAGCCCTACAGACTTGCATTATAAGGCAGCCCTGCATGTTCTTAGTTACATTAAAGGTACTCTTAATTACGGTTTGTTCTTTAATTCCATGAATGATTTCTCACTCACTACTTTCTGTGATTCAGACTGGGCTGGGTGTCCCAATACTAGAAGATCAATCAGTGGGTATTTCATACAATTTGGTGGATGTCCCCTTTCATGGAAGTTGAAGAAACAGACGACAGTTGTCTTGTCTTTAGTAGAGGCGGAATATAGGGCCATGAGGAATGTGACAGCAGAGCTGAGTTGGATAACAAGGGTTGTTCATGAGCTAGGAGTGGAAAACATCCTACCAGTTGCTGTCAGATCAGATAGCCAAGCTGCGATCTATATCGCTAGGAACCCGGTGCTTCATGAAAGGACAAAGCGCATCGAATTGGATGTGCATTTCGTGAGGCAAAAGTTACGAAAGGGGTTATTGGCGTTGAAGTTTGTTACCTCTAAAGAGCAAGTGGCGGACGTTTTGACTAAGACACTTCCAGGAAGGGCTTACCCACTACAAATGCTGAAGATGGGTCTGCGGTTGACTGTTCCTTGATTTTTGTCTTCGAAGAACTGCACTGCTTAGTTTAGCTTATGTAATTATTTCTGTCTGGCTGTTTTTTTTAGTTTATGTGTTTGCAAATCTCAGAAGCTGTACCCTTTTGAGTTTTGCGAGGGGGTGTTAGAATAGGTGTTAGTGGGCTCAGTTAAGGTTTTGGGCTGAATTGTTTTGCATCTGTTATGTAGCTGGGCTTAAGTTATGTTGAGTGGGCTTAGTATGGGTGAGTAAGTTTGTTTGTCTAGTCGGGTTATGTGCTAGAAGTTTATAAGTCATTAGAGTGAGTAGTGTGAGTGTTGTACTATTCATTTCAGAAAGAAAGAAGTATTTATCGTTCTCTCCTTCTCGTTCCTTTTTCCTCCGACTCATTCTTTGCGAATTCCACATCGCTTCAATGTCAAACTAAAATCAAACAACAATTCTTTCCTTTCCTTTTATCAAATCTTAGTATCTTATCATATTTAGGCCCAACTTTTTCATAATATATTAATTAATTAAGTTTACACCGCTTTAAATCTATATTGTACTGTAAAAGTTAGTAATTTAAGAGTAATTATTCAGTTCACTTACCAGCCTCACGAGTTTGACCAATTTCATTGGCCTTTAAACTGTACAAGTTTGTACAAAACACACTGTTCTTCTATCGGGTAGAGGCATCGACGGTCCAACATCACCACTTTCTGACACAAAATCATCCAAAAGCACTCGAACATGGTAATATCTAAGCTCTTGACCGTGCACAATATCGTCAGGAGCCGAAGGAAAAAAACTAGTAGAAAAAAATACTTATTTGTTGGTTGTTAGAGGCCGCGAAATAAAGGCCGACAAAATAGATTTAGTCGGTTTTACAACTAGCGAAATAGCCACGTTTATTTCACCGGTTGTTCTGTACAACCGCCAAAATAGATGCGTTTGGAGAAGAAAAATAGGACACATATTTTGGCGGTTGTACAGAATAACTAGTCAAATAAACATTGCTATTTCACCGGTTCTACTGTACAACCACCAAAACAGATGTGTCGGAATTACATTTGTAAAATTATCTATTTTGGTGGTTTGGACATACAACCGGTGAAATAGTTAACATATAAAGAAAATTGTTTTACACATACTGAAATACCCCAAACCTTAATAAGTTGTTTAAACATTAAATAATAAATTATTAAGACTAAAAAGAGTCTTAGAAACATTAGTAAACAATTTAATAAATAGTAAATACAATTAATTGCCTAAAAGGCAATAAGAACAAGTATGCCCTAAGCTTGGGATAATCTTGATTAAGGCTTGATGAACTTACCAAGACCTTACTTATATATTAATGAGCCTATTTAATCAATTATCAAAGAAAACCGAGCTTGAAAACAAGTTAAACACAAAATGTGCTTTGAGGAGCCTTAAAAGCACGTTTTTGAGTAACTGTCGTGTAAATGAGTTTTGAATGGCTAAATGTCCATCAATACTCTTTAATTAATATGTGTACTACTTAGTATCACATTTGGAAGTTTAAATCAATGGGAAATCAAGAATTTCGCTTCAAAGTGCCTTGTTATTATGAATAGTAACTAAATTAAGCTAGTTTGTAACATATGTTAACATATGTAATTTAATTGAGCAATAAAGACTAAATAACCCCTTATATTTAAATGGGGCCGGTTTTACATGTGGTGAGTCGTCACCTTGCTAGCTGATTGAACAAATAAGTGAGTAAATAAGTGAGTGATTGAAAAAGCACTATTTGCTTTACGTAATTAATATCTTAAAAGCAACTACAATCAGTGATTCTCTTCATTCTTTCACTTGCTCTTGCTGTCTCACGTAGCCATCCCCTTCCTTGCTCTCTTTCACGATCGACCAGCACCAGCACCATATACAACTTCAAATCCATGTAACTCCTTGCTCACTTATCCAAATCGAAACTAAGACCACCGATCTCTTAGTTTCATCAAGCTCTTCGACTTAGTCCTTTCAAATCTTCAAGAGCTCCACTTTGGTGCCAAGAGGAATCTCCATGGAAGGAGCTTGAGTCCATCTTTTTACATATTATTGTTCTCCTTTGCTTCAAGGTAAGGAAACTCAAAGAAAATGGTGTTTCCTCCATGTTTTATGTTAATCAAAATAGCTTAAAATTCCTTTGGAAAATGAACGTACGTTGTCTACTGAAACTACCTAAAGAGCCAATGGTAAGTGACTTAGAAAATGTTCCCAAAGAGACTAGTAAAGACATATGTTGCTGTGTGTATTTGCAGGTGAAAGGCAAATATATTGTGGAAATTCAGTGTTTAAGATTTATGCATTTTAAGAGCCTAAGTGCTATGCAATTTAAATTGTGCACTATGTTGTTATGTGGTGTATATTTGGTGAAGTTTTGAGTATAAGAGTGTACTGGGAAGTTTATACATATGATGGGTGTAAAGAACTTACGCAGCAGGACTGAAAAATGCAGTACGTCGATTCTGTAGGTTGGGTCCGGGACCTAGGCATGGGTAATGTCCCGGACCATGAGTGCAAATAGGCCGAGAGTTTCACATTGTTTGGTCCGGGACTTGGGTCTTGTACAAGGACCCGGACCAACCCCTTAAAATTGCCCGAGAGATTTTGCCTAGAATGGTCCGGGACTTAGGACCTGTATGAAGTCCCGGACCACCCCATTAAAAGAACCGAGAGAAGTTGTTATTAGGTCCGGGACCTAAGTTAGGGACCAAGTCCCGGACCACTTATAAACTTGGTTTTTAGGTTATTAAATGATGTCTAAAGATGGGGATATGTTAGAGAGATATTATAAAGGTTAAGGACATGTTAGGTGTGTTATAAAGACAACCAAGTGGCTGAAAAGTTGTAGTAAAATGTGAAAGTAAACAAGTTAAAAATGGCAAGTTTTTAACTAGTTAACGAGGGTAAGTTTGAGCATTAGACTTTAAACAAACATGTTACCCCGATGTTAATAAAAGTACATGTGATGTTGTCAGTTGTTCGAGAATTGCTCGAGGAACATAAATGGACATGATAAAGTGGACTCCGGTGACAGGTATGGTTTTCTTGCAACCTGTGTCCTACCGGATTACACCGGCTTGTATGCCAATGTGTTTTTCTGTGTTTGCCACGTTGTAAGATAAACATGTAATGAGTTTAGTAATTCATATATGTGGCGCACTGTTCCGATACCATTTAACCTCGAAGTGTTAAACCTTAGCTAACTGAGTCTAGGATCACATGAGAGTTTGGTATTCGGATGAACGACCCGAACCATGGGACGTTCTAACCACGGCTATGTGTGTTAATTGTGTGATATGTATATGTGAATGTAGGGATCTCCCTTGTATGTTTAACCCAGTTGTAATACTGTATGTGTGTAGGTATAGACTCCATAGTGGGGTTCTAACTAATATTCTAAAGTAAGTATGTACTAACAGTAGTGAGGAATCCGGTTTGGCCGGTCGCGCGTTGTTTGGGAGTGGGTATCCTTTTTAGCTTTACCCTTCTCTCTGTTATGGTTGTTTCCCTCACGGGTTATGATCTCCCATTAGCTTATCCCAAAGCTTAGCTATTCTGACTTACGATCGGTTTAGGGGGAACATGTGTTTTGTGGTGTGTTCGGGTCACTAAATCCGATCCACCTTTAGGTAAGTTACTCGTCCGACTATTAGGGCGGTAATGAGTTTTGTTTTAACGAGCTTAGCATGGGGTGATATCATTCTCTAGGCTCACCAGTGTATTAACTATGTTTGGGCCGGTTCCTAAGAGATCCGTACCCGTTATGTATGTGTTATTGTATGTTGCAAAGTTATTGTGATGTGTTTTATATGTTGCTTAGAAGTGAAATATGAGGATCATGGATATGATTCCTAGTATGTAAAAGGGACGTTTGTGGAAACCCGATAGTGGGTAAATGTCGTCTGTTAAGGTAATAGCTCCGTTAGAGGAGAAATACTATAGGGTTGAAGAACTCAAAGAGTGATTGGTTAAGTATAAATGAGTTGTATTTGTTAAGCCCATTGGGGTGAAATGTATCGTGTTGTGAGTTTATGTTTCACATGCTTGATTTAAATGTAATCAACTGCATGCTAAGACGACAAATAGTTGTGCGTGGCCCGGTAGCATGTGGGCTGCGGGATTACCATACCAGCAAAGGTGCTGAGCCCCTGGGGGGCCACCCTTTCTTTCCTTTTTTTTCAGGTACAAGGAGCTGGAGCCGTTCGAGAGTAGGACGGGGTAGTTGTTGCGTACGGGTAATTGATGTAATCACTTGTAACCTGTAGGTGTAGTAAGACCGAAATTGTTCTCGGCATTAGTTGTAAATACTCGGTACAGTTGGAAGGTATTTGTATAAAGAGTGTTGGTAGTAATAAAGGAGACGGATTGTATAGTTGCTCGGGGATCTAGTCCATCAGACCGATACAGTTGTGTAAATGTTAGCCTTGTTAGCCACGTGGGTGGTTAACGGCGTGTAACACCGATGAGTTAAGTTATGTGATGATGTGTATTTTCCGCTGCAGTTTAATGTTAAGTATGTTGTTGTATGTTGGGGTGTTACAAAAAGTGGTATCAGAGCGAAGTGTCGCTCTGATGACTGAATTACCGAGCTTAGGAAGTACCGAGTTAGGATTTCAGTATATGTGGGTTAAGGGATGAGTGATAGCGTGAGAGATACGCTAGTTAGGAGGACCAGTGAATATTGGAAACCTACCATATACATCCCACCCTCCACAATCCCTGATTATAACTGGGAAAGAACGCCAGAGAGATGGAAGCCCCTCTTACTCGGGAATACCCGACCTGGCTGCATTTAAATGTCCTTATAAGTACGGAGAGCCTGTCATACGGTAGATTCCGAAAGGTGTGAATCCCGAAGACGGTTCCCATTTTAACAATGTCTGCCGCATAAGGTAGCGAAAAGTGAAGAATCATGCGCATAAGAGAATAGAATTTCCAGCAACCTGGATCGACATGCAGAGCGAGAAAACCAGCTTGCAACGCACCAAGCGTGCAACAGGCAAGAAGTGAGGTAATGAGACCCGAGACAAGTGTCCACGGGACTACAATGTTAACTAATACACCAATGGTATACCGACCGAATAAGGAACTACAACGTAGTATGAGGAGGATGTAATACTAAGTAAAAGGGGTCTCCTAGAAGGGGAAACACCCTAGTTAATGGTCACCATGTGAAAATAGTGAGAAAAACCCAGAGGATTTATTGTTAAGACTGTGAGATCAAGTAAGGGCCAGCAAGGCCACTAATGTCAGAGTAAGCGGAAACAATACCGCAACCAATGTTTATTGGACCAGTAGCCAGTTAGCATGGCGCACTTGCCATGGCAAGTGCCGCTATAACAAGGCTGTACGGGAAACTTAAAACAACTACAGGTACTTAGTAAAGTACCGTGAAGTTAAGTGAGACCAGCATAGTGTGAAGGGCTTAGCAGCCCGACCTCTGCAATTGGAAGTACACCAGTCAGCAAGAAGCTAGACTTGGCTAAAGCAAGGAAATTTGAAGCCACGAGAATTAATCTTTTAGACTTAAATTCATCTTCAAAACCTTTTTCCAAACCAAATTTTCTTCCAAACCCATTTATTTCCAACCTTCCTTGAAACCAGACCAGGAGACCTACACCGGCCTCAGTGCCACGTGGTAGGTAAGTTATACCCAGTGACCTTTAAATAACCGGATGGAAACCGGTAAACCCAAGGGTAGCAACCCGAGGGAATGGATGGAGCCATAAAAAAATACAATAGTGGATAAACCTTCCCTTGATTAAGATCGGGAAGCACGGAATGCATATTATCACAGGATAATATAAGGGAGTTGACAACAGAATACTTCACCTAGGCGTGACGGACACTACGAGTGTACCAACTGAATTGTGGGACGACCGCACTCCGATAGGAGCTTGTGGGCCTGGCAGACCTTCTTATAGGTTAACCGGGTAAGTAGCAATGTATCAACAGGATACCCCACATATGTATACGAGTGGAGTCTGAAACACGGGAAGTAGTCGACTCCATACTACGGACCGAAGTAAAGTCAGACAAAGTAAGAATTACCAAAATGGTTGAAGTAAAGAACCAGTAGGTCAATAAGACTACAAGAATCAGTAATTTATTTTAAGGAAACGTTAAAGGTGAACAAGTGCGAAGTGCACTAGTTGGTAAATAAGACATGGAATATGTCTTAAAATCCTGAGGAATGAATGTAATAGCTGGAGAGTACCCGCCTAAATATGGTGAGAGATGCCTATATGGATACCTTAATGTACAACGATCGGGATGAGACTCCCAAGATGTTCACTAGAGATATCAATCTCACTAAAGAGAATAAATAACCCAGTCAAGAACGCAAGGAAAGCAGTTAATTAAATGTACTCATAAGTGAAAGCCAGATGTAATGGCATAACTTAGTAACACCCAGGAGCTATCCTGAAAGGGGTGTTTGGATCAACAATGGTTGAACGGAATAACGTGACAGAAACGCAAGGGTTGAAACTACCGCCCAGTTTAATCTTAAGGTGTCAGGAGGAAGTCTGACATCCTTGAAGGGACATCCCATGAAAGGAATAACGACCTTGTCATGGAGCCCAGTACAACCTGCAAACCGTGTAATATTGTTGGAAGAAGTAAATGAATGTGAACAGGCTATAAAGAGCGGAGCTCGAGGCAATAGGGCTTATAAGCCACAAGTAAAATGTCATAAGTGATTTTGTTGACTATGAAAGCTTTATGTTATATGAGTAAAAGCGGATAACGAACCACTACTTAAAGAGTGGGGACACCTCTTAATGTTGTGAAAACCGGGGTATGGGAGGGGGGGAATGGGTCGGTAGGGGAATGGAGTTATGTCTTCGAAGTATGTTAAAGGTTGACCATATTGTTACTACCCAGGAATGATGTGAGTAAGAATAATACGAAAATTAGTGTTTGTACCAGTTGTGGAGACTGAAGAGTAATAAGTCTAATAGCAACCACCAGAGGTGTGTGATGCTAAATGCGTAATGAACAACGCTCAAGGAGCATAAAGGCTCGAAGAATGGAGTATTCAGTAATCAGCCAAATAAATGGCGAAACACAGTGTAATGGCAGAAGCTAATATAATAGCTGATGCAGTGTGAGTTGATGTTATACAATGAGTAACCGCACGGTGCGCAGCAAGCGGCTATCGCATGAGTATTGCTAAATAATAAATGGCAGCACAGTTATGAGTTAGACACATGAACATGTAAGATAAATGGTGACATACAGACTAGGCAACAAGCCAGTATTTGATACTATGTGATAAGGAATACAGTGTGAATCCCTCGCAAACGCATAAGAGATTTACTGTCAAGAGTTTACGCCTCTGCACTCTGTATGACTGAGTGTTTTGGTATTGCTCTTGTGCAATAATGATCGAGAGGGATAGCTAGAAATTCGGGAAATGTCAATTGTGGTAGAAGTATAAAGAGATTATAACAGATAAAGACCGAAGCATAGGAAATGCAAGGTCGTATCAATGGAAGGATACTTGATTCACAATAAGTGACTATAGTTACACAGTGTGTTAAACAATGGTGGAATATACCACAGGTGTTGGAATTAACCGACAGAGTACTACACATAGGTAGTAGCTCAAACGTTGAAAGAAATTAACTAAATCAATGTGGAATACAGTAAATTATCATGAAATGGATAGAAAGTTGAAACTCACCGAGTTCGCTCATGGTAAGAAATACCACGCGTCGGTTGAGAAACCGTTATCCTAGATAAGAGTGATATCGGGAATGTACAATACAGTAGGAATTATGTATGACAACTAAAGTTCTAAAATTACAAGATCATCGCATAGCAGAAAACTAGTGAGCCAGCGATTCAAGTGTTGGATGTGCGTTGTGAATATGTATGAACGGCTAATTATTAACGCCTAGAGTTTCACAGGCCAGAATCGAAACTGGTTATGAATTAGATAAACTCTAAGGAGAATTCATGGTTAGGGACTAAACCGCCAATTGGCTAAGATCCCCAAACCAAAACACAAAGTAAATAAACCGCGTGGAGGTAAATCACTTCACGACGGAAGAACGTATAAATCAGTGATTAAGTGATTGATTACGTGGGCGTAATCCCTTTTTAAGGGGGGGTAGAGCGCAAAGCCACTTAGTGTCTACTACCGTACAAGTGTACGTGAACTATGGTGTGCATAGCACAAAATAAGTTGTTTTGGTTAGTGGTGTGTGTGTTACATAAACATACGCATACATTCATGGTTTAATTGTGGTAATTACGCACAGAAGATGCGAATACCATTGTGATGAATGTGTACCATTGTGATGAATGTGTTCATTTTGGCAACAGTTGTGTGTGAGAGTACAAGTGTGGGAGTAAAGAAACTCCCGGGGGAACTAAGACCCCGACAGTATATGTTCATATGATACTAAATGTTAAACTGTGTGTTGTATTTTGATAAAATATATGTATATGTACAATATAGTGATCTATGAAAGGGTATGAAACCGACATAGAACCTAGTGAGAATAGGATTCCCTAGGTAACTGGATTAAAGTGAATGGAGATGACTGATAGACAGAGTTCTATCCCTTGGAGATGTATGTTTATGACTAGAAGGATTAAAGATAGAAAATGATACATGTTTAAATTAGTTGCTGTTTGAAAATGAAGTGAGAGGTGGAACTTGATTTGCATGCGATCAAGGGAAGCCGAACACAAATTGGGGTGGAAGGATAGTTCAACATTGATGCTGATCACATCAGGGTTGGATGATTCTTGAAGCTCCCTACAAGTGGTCACAAATAACCACGCTGGAAAAAGGGAATAAAGAGCATAAGTTGGACTTGGAGTTGTATGTGTTTTCAAAAGGGTTTTGAACCGGTATTTATAAAATGTTGATAGATACCTTACATAGCTAAGTTCTCTTACTTAACCTCATAAGGAAATTTTAAATTTAAGTGATTGTTTTGATCTCCCAAAGGAACGGGGGCAATATGTGTCCATCGCGACCGGGTTCTGCGGGAGCACAGTGTATGTAAAAGAAATTTTTAGTTGCTATTCATGCTAAGACATGTGGTGTGGAATGTGTAAGAAAAATTGTTATTTGGACCTTGAGTCCTAACGTGGTTAAGTCCGAAGTGTTATGTTATCAAGACCTATGAGTCTAAATGTTGTTGTGTTACATAGACCTATGTGTCTAAAGGATGTTATGTTATCAGGACCTATGGGTCTAAATGTTGTTATGTTGCCCAGACAAGAGAGTCTAAGGGTTGTTATGTATGTGAAAATGTTGTTAAGGTACCCGGACCATCAAGTCCGAGGTTACTATGTAAGTATGTTATGTGATGTATGGATGTGGATATGTTACTCGGACCGTCAAGTCCGGGACTGTGATGTAAAGTATGTTTGGTTATGGAAGTGTTTTATTATACAAGTAATTCCCGTATTCTAACCCAATGATATGTGGGAAGTGTGAACTTCGGGGACGAAGTTCTTTTAAGGGGGGTAGATTGAAATACCCCAAACCTTAATAAGTTGTTTAAACATTAAATAATAAATTATTAAGACTAAAAAGAGTCTTAGAAACATTAGTAAACAATTTAATAAATAGTAAATACAATTAATTGCCTAAAAGGCAATAAGAACAAGTATGCCCTAAGCTTGGGATAATCTTGATTAAGGCTTGATGAACTTACCAAGACCTTACTTATATATTAATGAGCCTATTTAATCAATTATCAAAGAAAACCGAGCTTGAAAACAAGTTAAAACACAAAATGTGCTTTGAGGAGCCTTAAAAGCACGTTTTTGAGTAACTGTCGTGTAAATGAGTTTTGAATGGCTAAATGTCCATCAATACTCTTTAATTAATATGTGTACTACTTAGTATCACATTTGGAAGTTTAAATCAATAGGGAATCAAGAATTTCGCTTCAAAGTGCCTTGTTATTATGAATAGTAACTAAATTAAGCTAGTTTGTAACATATGTTAACATATGTAATTTAATTGAGCAATAAAGACTAAATAACCCCTTATATTTAAATGGGGGCCGGTTTTACATGTGGTGAGTCGTCACCTTGCTAGCTGATTGAACAAATAAGTGAGTAAATAAGTGAGTGATTGAAAAAGCACTATTTACTTTACGTAATTAATATCTTAAAAGCAACTACAATCAGTGATTCTCTTCATTCTTTCACTTGCTCTTGCTGTCTCACGTAGCCATCCCCTTCCTTGCTCTCTTTCACGATCGACCAGCACCAGCACCATATACAACTTCAAATCCATGTAACTCCTTGCTCACTTATCCAAATCGAAAACTAAGACCACCGATCTCTTAGTTTCATCAAGCTCTTCGACTTAGTCCTTTCAAATCTTCAAGAGCTCCACTTTGGTGCCAAGAAGAATCTCCATGGAAGGAGCTTGAGTCCATCTTTTTACATATTATTGTTCTCCTTTGCTTCAAGGTAAGGAAACTCAAAGAAAAATGGTGTTTCCTCCATGTTTTATGTTAATCAAAATAGCTTAAAATTCCTTTGGAAAATGAACGTACGTTGTCTACTGAAACTACCTAAAGAGCCAATGGTAAGTGACTTAGAAAAATGTTCCCAAAGAGACTAGTAAAAGACATATGTACTGCTGTGTGTATTTGCAGGTGAAAGGCAAATATATTGTGGAAATTCAGTGTTTAAGATTTATGCATTTTAAGAGCCTAAGTGCTATGCAATTTAAATTGTGCACTATGTTGTTATGTGGTGTATATTTGGTGAAGTTTTGAGTATAAGAGTGTACTGGGAAGTTTATACATATGATGGGTGTAAAGAACTTACGCAGCAGGACTGGAAAAATGCAGTACGTCGAATTCTGTAGGTTGGGTCCGGGACCTAGGCCATGGGTAATGTCCCGGACCATGAGTGCAAATAGGCCGAGAGTTTCACATTGTTTTAGGTCCGGGACTTGGGTCTTGTACAAGGACCCGGACCAACCCCTTAAAATTGCCCGAGAGATTTTGCCTAGAATGGTCCGGGACTTAGGACCTGTATGAAGTCCCGGACCACCCCATTAAAAGAAACCGAGAGAATTGTTAAGTATAGGTCCGGGACCTAAGTTAGGGACCAAGTCCCGGACCACTTATAAACTTGGTTTTTAGGCTATTAAATGATGTCTAAAGATGGGGATATGTTAGAGAAGATATTATAAAGATGTTAAGGATATGTTAGGTGTGTTATAAAGACAACCAAGTGGCTGAAAAGTTGTAGTAAAATGTGAAAGTGAAACAAGTTAAAAATGGCAAGTTATTTAACTAGTTAACGAGGGTAAGTTTTGAGCATTAGACTTTAAACAAACATGTTACCCCGATGATAATAAAAGTACATGTGATGTTGTCAGTTGTTCGAGAATTGCTCGAGGAACATAAATGGACATGATAAAGTGGACTCCGGTGACAGGTATGGTTTTCTTGCAACCTGTGTCCTACCGGATTACACCGGCTTGTATGCCAATGTGTTTTTTTGTGTGTTTGCCATCTTGTAAGATAAACATGTAATGAGTTTATAGTAATTCATATATGTGGCGCACCTGTTCCGATGCCATTTAACCTCGAAAGTGTTAAACCTTAGCTAACTGAGTCTAGGATCACATGAGAGTTTGGTATTCGGAGTGAACGACCCGAACCAAGGGACGTACTAACCACGGCTGTGTGTGTGTTAATTGTGTGATATGTATATGTGAATGTAGGGATCTCCCTTGTATGTTTAACCCAGTTGTAATACTGTATGTGTGTAGGTGTGATAGACTCCATAGTGGGGTTCTAACTAATATTCTAAAGTAAGTATGTACTAACAGTAGTGAGGAATCCGGTTTGGCCGGTCGCGCGTTGTTTGGGAGTGGGTATCCTTTTTAGCTTTACCCTTCTCTCTGTTATGGTTGTTTCCCTCACGGGTTATGATCTCCCATTAGCTTATCCCAAAGCTTAGCTATTCTGACTTACGATCGGTTTAGGGGGAACATGTGTTTATGTGGTGTGTTCGGGTCACTAAATCCGATCCACCTTTAGGTAAGTTACTCGTCCGACTATTAGGGCGGTAATGAGTTTTGTTTTAACGAGCTTAGCATGGGGTGATATCATTCTCTAGGCTCACCAGTGTATTAACTATGTTTGGGCCGGTTCCTAAGAGATCCGTACCCGTTATGTATGTGTTATGTGTATGTTGCAAAGTTATTGTGATGTGTTGTTATATGTTGCTTAGAAGTGAAATATGAGGATCATGGATATGATTCCTAGGATGTAAAAGGGACGTTTGTGGAAACCCGATAGTGGGTAAAAGTCGTCTGTTAAGGTAATAGCTCCGTTAGAGGAGAAATACTATAGGGTTGAAGAACTCAAAGAGTGGTTGGTTAAGTGTAAATGAGTTATGTTTGTTAAGCCCATTGGGGTGAAATGTATCGCGTTGTGAGTTTATGTTTCACATGCTTGATTTAAATGTAATCAACTGCATGCTAAGACGACAAATAGTTGTGCGTGGCCCGGTAGCATGTGGGCTGCGGGATTACCATACCAGCAAAGGTGCTGAGCCCCTGGGGGGCCACCCTTTCTTTCCTTTTCTATTTCAGGTACAAGGAGCTGGAGCCGTTCGAGAGTAGGACGGGGTAGTTGATGCGTACGGGTAATTGATGTAATCACTTGTAACCTGTAGGTGTAGTAAGACCGAATTTGTTCTCGGCATTAGTTGTAAATACTCGGTACAGTTGGAAGATATTTGTATAAAGAATGTTGGTAGTAATAAAGGAGACGGTATTGTATAGTTGGTCGGGGATCTAGTCCATCAGACCGATACAGTTGTGTAAATGTTAGCCTTGTTAGCCACGTGGGTGGTTAACGGCGTGTAACACCGATGAGTTAAGTTATGTGATGATGTGTATTTTCCGCTGCAGTTTAATGTTAAGTATGTTGTTGTGTGTTGGGGTGTTACACATACACCTGTATTCTCAAGTAACATAGATGTCAAGAACCATCATCGCATCAACTTCAAGAATGGAGGAAGGCTCTTATTATCCATAATTATCTAGTGATGAGTTATAACATTAATTTCTTTCAAATATATTGAATCATTTCGATAGAGGAAGGTATCATAAAGGAAAAAAGTGTATACCTTATATCCTTGACCGCAAGTTAACAACAACTCTAATGGTAGATTGGCATGATTAATTATCAGACCTAGTAGTATTGTACCCAACTGGACTGGGAGTATCTGATGTAAATTTGGATATTGATGGTTGAGTACTTGTTGCCTGGTAGCACTCCATGATTATATGGTTGGTATCAATGCTCTATAAACCAGGTATTTATTTCTATATCAGCTCAACAGGCTAAGAATTTCAAGTAAGAGATATGACAACACGTTCAATATGAAGTTTGCAAGATTCTAATGACCAAGAAGACCAGACGGGATAAATCATCATTCTAAGAGCATATAATTTTCATAAGCACATAAAAACCAGCTTTCATTGAATATTGTGATATAATGTCTGCCAAGAGTAACCAATGAGGTATTGTATCTTATTTCTACAAATATAATTCATGAAGCTCATAATGGAACCATGATATATATAAGACAGGTGAGAAAGAAGGTTCTATATGCATGTAAAAACACTTATGATGAGAGAGGAGAGAGGTGAGAGAGAAAGGAAGGGCGATAGGGAAGCGACAGGGAAAGCACATGGCGAGTATGGTGAGAACAGCAGTCGGAAAAGCATCCATGAAATCACAGCGATGGCGAAACCTGCACCAGCGCTGGGAAGATTCCAATGGGAGTGGAGAAAGAGCTGGGCGGATCGCCTGGGTGAGCCAGAAAGGAAGGAGGTATACACGGTGTTTCTGGGAAATCTCCAGAAGGGTATCTTACTGGAAACAGTTTGGAGAATCTCTTCTCCGTTTGGGCAAGTGGTAATGTTCCTTGGAGTAACCAGAGCGGGTCGGGGGGAGTTCGCCTTTGTAGGATTTGAGAGGGAAGTCGATGCAGATAGGGCGATAACCAACCTGAATGGAGTGTCTTTGGGCAGGCGCAACATCAGAGCGCAATGGGCAAGAGCACAGGACACAATTGAAGGTAAAGCCCAACAAAGGGGAGATAAAAGGATCGTGGGACTGCAAGCAAGCTCTAAACAGGGGCCAGGGTTCCCTGCGACTCGTGTTGAGCAGAGCCCGGCCACCCAGGCTCTGTTCCTCCCCTCATCCCCTTTCATGTAACTACTGAATCATGCTATAGTGCTGGAATGGGTGGGAGACAGATCAATTACCGATATGGAGTGGAGGATTTTGAGTATAGCCACCTGGTCAGCTGGGATAGTTCGCATAAGTCAGAAGAAATGTATCCTGCTCATACAAGAAGGTATGAATAGGAAGGATTGTATGGTCAAGTTGGGGTCGTGCAAAGAACTGAAGGAAATATACCCATGGAACTCTGATACACAAGTGGAGTCTAGAATGGCTAAAGTGGTAATCAGAGGGATCCCACTGCAAGGATGGGGATACGAGAATTTCAAAACAGCGGCAAGTTGTGTCGGGACGGTGGTATCGGTGATAGATGATGAAGAGAAGCTTATGCGGTATGGGGAAGCATGTGCGTGGGTTGAGACCGCTAACTTCATGCCAATCCAGTTCAAGAGGAGAATTCATGTCGACGATATAATATGCTGGGTTTCGATCTGTGAATGCGAGGAGGATAGAGACTGGCCATACACTCCGAGCTCCCCAGCAAGAAATCCGATTCTGGGTCAGGCCTCTTCACAGGGAACTACCCATAGTAAGGAATCGACCTCGACACCAGGCATGTAAGATGTTGAATTGGGGAAGAACAATGACGTGGATAACAGATGTGACGTGGAGGACAGTCTGGAGGGCGTGAGGAGTGGTGGCTTGCTTGAGGAGTTGAGGGAGTGGGATATGGGAAAGCAGACAAAAGCTGATGATGTCAGGAATGTGGAAACTTCCGATTCTGATGTGGTAAGGGAGCACACGGCTCAAAAAGGTAGTAATGATGGCTACAAAAGTCTAGGATCAGAAGAGGGTGATCTGGTGAGGGATCAAACGGGTCAAAACAATGAGTCTAGCCCCACGTTGAGTGTCCAGATCAGGGAATATCCTATTCTCAATGGAGAAAATGACGGTAAGATGGTGGTGGATGGGACTACCTGTACTAGCGTGGAAAAAGTAAGCATAGAAAATGAGGAGTGTGGGCGGGCCATGACTAATGATGATGGTACGGCTGTTGGGAGTACCAAGAAAGTTGGTATAGAAAATGAGAATTCTGACACGGGTACACAAAATGGGGAGCAGCAGGATGGTATCTGTGGACCAATGGGCGACAAAGTGGGGGAAGGGGCGGCTAAGTCCGGGCCCAAGGCCCAACCTCTTTCAAATGATATCCTTTCTATAGAGGAAGAGGCCCAACTATACGTAGACCTCTCAACTCTGGTAAACTGCATGGTACCTAATCCTGGAGTCGCGTACAATAATATTCAATCTATCCTAGAATGCAACTCAACAAGGAAATCCAAGAGATTGGCAGAGAAGCAAGGCGTCCAGTCGCATGGTGACGGTGGCTCTGATAAATATAGGAGGGCTAGGCAGGAGGGGAATGAGATGGAAAATAAGAAAGGAGTCAAGGGACCTGAAAATAGCAATGTTGGCTCTGGTGGAGACGCAGATGGGAGTGGGAAGAGCAGATAGTCTCGGTTGCTTGTGGGGGCGCGGGGGTGACCAGGGCTGTAATGAAATAGAGGCGGTTGGAAGGTCTGGGGGTTTAATCTTGGTGTGGGATAAAAACCAAATAAATGTAATACAAGAATGGAGAAACGAGAGGTGGATTGCTGTCAAAGCAAAAATGGGTCAGAATGAGTTCGTGAGCTTCTTCCTGTTCGTGTACAGTCCAACACTGGAAACCAACAGAAGAAGAATCTATGAAGAAACGGTATCTTGGAGAAGGGGTGTAGGAGGTGAAGTCCTATGCCTAGGTGATTTCAACGAAGTGCGACTCCCAAATCAAAGGATAAATACGGGCTCTGTGTCTCAGAGGACTGCTACTGCGGGGATGAGGAGATTTGGCGAATGGATTAACAACATGGGTTTTACTGAGGTAGTCTGTCAACGGGTGGAATATACATGGAGGAGGAATAATATGATGAGCTGGTTGGGTAGAGCGTTTGTTAGTGGGGGCTGGTGTGCAGAGTTCGAAAATTTGAGACTGGATGTTCGTCCGTGGAGTGTATCGGATCACCGTATGTTGGTGATTAATACTGATAAAGCGGTCTGCTGGGGGAAGAGACCGTTCAGGGTTCTTGACATGTGGATGGAGGACATAAGTTATAGACCACTAATAGAATCACATTGGGGGCTGGTAGACGGGAGCTTTTCCACCAGGCTGAAAGCGATGAAAACTACTATAAAAGTATGGAACCGGGATCTGTTTGGGTGGGTGGATAAAAAGATTGATGGACTAGAAAAAACAATTCAGGAGTTGGATGTAATAGCGGCTACAGGGGGATTATCAACAGCTCAATTACAGCAAAGAAGGGAGGCAAATAATAACCTATTATTTGCATGGATGTTACAAGAACGACGATGGAAGCAGTTATCAAGGGGAAAACATCTGAATCTGGGTGACCGAAATACGAAGTATTTCCATATCCGCGCATCCATTAATAGGAAATACAACAGAATATTAAAGTGGCAGGCGCATGGTGGTTGGACGGATGACCCAGTGGTGATAAAAAAGGAAATAGTGGGTGAATTCCGGAAACAGTTCGCTCATAGATCCACGTCGAAAATGGAGCCGCCTCATGAGGGAAGACCGAAACTGTCAAGGGAAGAAGCTTGTGCCCTGGAAATTATACCCACCGAAGAAGAGATAAAATCGATTGTCATGCAGACAAATGGCAATAAGGCCCCAGGTTTCGACGACTTCAACTTCACCTTCCTCCAAAGCATGTGGGATATCATTGGTAATGATTTGGTGCATGAGGTAACCTCCTTTTTTATCTCAGGCAAGATTCCGGTGGGCTGTAACATGACATGGATTACAATTATTCCGAAAAAGTGCGGTGCTGCGAACCTAGATGAATTCAGGCCCATAAGTAAGGTGGGGTGTGTGTACAAGATTATTTCGAAGGTCTTGGCGCAAAGATTAAAAGGGGTCCTACCCAAGCTTATTGGTGAATCTCAATCAGCTTTTGTGACGGGAAGAAACATCCTAGATGGTCCTCTGATTGCAAATGAAGTAATCCGGTGGTATAAGAGGAAACAATGGGCGGGCGCCATTCTAAAAATCGATTTTAAGAAGGCATATGATACAGTGGCATGGGAATTTGTGGATTGCATGGGAAAGTTGATGGGGTTTCAACCGAAGTGGAAAAGTTGGATAATGGAATGCATAAGCTCGGTGGAGATGTCAATCCTCATTAATGGTGTCCCTACTTATCCCTTCAAACCACGAAGAGGCCTCAGGCAAGGTGATCCATTATCTCCCCTTCTCTTTGTCATGGTGGTTGAAGCCCTCAACTGGCTTCTCAATGAAGGCCGGGAGGTGGGAGTTCGAAAAGGGATGGTAGTGGGCAATAATCGATGGAGTATATCGCACCTCCAGTTCGCCGACGACACACTCATATTTTGCGATGCATCGTTGGAAGAGATAATCGTAACAAAGGGGCTGGTCACGTTATTTGCTGAGATGTCAGGGCTACATGTGAACTGGGATAAGTCTAAACTGTTTGGTATCAACCTGGTGGAGGAAGAGAAAAGGGTGTTATGTCAATGGTTAGATGTGGAGGAGGGTTCACTACCATGCAAACACCTCGGGTGTCCCCTTAGTGCAAACCCAAGGAAGGCGTCAACATGGCAACCGGTCATTGACAAAATTAAAGGAAGGCTGAGTGGTTGGAAGATACGATGTTTATCCAAGGCGGGAAGACTAATCCTGATTAAGGCAGTTTTGGAAACTATACCCACGTATTACATGAGTTTATTCCGGGCCCCTAAGAAAGTTATAAGGAAAATAAAAACACTACAACAGAACTTCTTCTGGGGCAGCGCAGACCGGAAAAAGATGGCCCTAATTGCATGGAAGAAACTACTACAACCGAAAGATAGTGGGGGTCTAGGGCTAGTAAGCTTGGAATGTAAGAATGCTGCCCTCCTCCTCAAGTGGTGGTTCTGATATAATAACGAGAGAAGGAGTATGTGGAAGGAGCTAATGTGTGCAATTTACAACCAGAACTTGGATGACTGCATTGACTACAGGACTAGGACGGTGAGTATGGGAGGAGGACCATGGGCACAAATATGTAACATTTTCGAATGGGAGATTGTGAGAGAGAAGGGAATTCAATCCAAGTTGGTGTGGACTATCGGAAATGGCAGGAAACTAAAACTCTGGCACGATATATGGATGGGAGAAAGGCCTCTCAAAGATCTCTTTCCTAGACTGTTCTTATTGTCGGTGGAAAAAGAAGCTAAAATTGGAGAGTTGTTTGGTGTGACCCACGGAGCGATCACTTGGTCACTAAATTGGAGGAGAAATCTCTTCAACTACGAAGAAGCCATGCTAGAAGAACTGATGAACAAATTGCTGGTGGCCCAAGTTAATATAAATGCACAGGATACCCTCGGTTGGGAGTGGGCTAGTGACCGGAAATACATGGTGAAGAGGGGAATGCAGGCAATGCAAATGTCGACGACCGGGAGATGGACAGCGGGACGCCTAATATGGACAAGTGACTGTCCTCCAAGAGCAAAAATATTGCTGTTCATGCTGTTCCGTGAAAAACTATGCACCCGTGACCTACTGTTCGAGAGAGGCTTGGTTTATTGCTGGTTGTATTTGCCCCCGATGTCAAATGGGTATGGAGACGGCAAGTCATGCGCTGATATGGTGTAAAAAAATACATGGCCTATGGAGGGATGTGATCCTCTGGTGGGGGGTTTTTATCACATTACCTTTGGATATCAAATAGGCAATTTTCCAATGGGAGTACGCTGTGAAAGGAAAACAATTGCGAGTTGTTTGGAGGGTAACGCTAAGGTGCCTGCTGCTGGTGGCGTGGGAAGTGAGGAACAAAGAATTATTCCAACAGAAGACCACTCCAATTGAGGAGTCTGTGGAGAGGGTGAAAGTGATGGTATGGAGGTGGATTTCGAGTAATGGGATAGTCCCCCCGATGGAGATGCACTCTTTCTTACAGGACAGGGGCCTATTACACAGGTGGACGCAATATAGTTGCTGTAATGTCTAATGTCTAAATGCTCTGTCCGGTGTCTGTATGAATTAATGAATGCTTGGGGAGTGTTCGGTATGCGATGTGTGATGCTCTGCGCAGCAATTGTGTTTTTGCACAGGGGTGGGCTTGATAGAAAGTGAAGTCTGCTTGCTGGTTATTCATGGAAGGACCACGTACTGGTCATGTACAGTGGGATATATGTACACTTTTTGTATACCTTTTGTTCTTTCATTAATACAGGCCCGGCGCCAATCATTAAAAATAAAAAAAAATATAAGACAGGTGAGAATGAAAGGTAGCAACATTTGACATTGGCCAAGTCATCTAACTTGTTTGGCCCTTAGGAATTGAGCCCACATCCCCGGACATAAGGTTCCCATCAAGCTTGGACCATCCAGCTCAGCTGCCTTAATTATGAAGAGCACGGAATAGTGGATGATTAGGGGAATTTGCATAGGGGAAAAGAAAAGTTGGCATGCACTTAACTGACTTATACAATGCAGAAAAAAAAACAAGAGAGTAACATCCACACCTTCAAACAAAGTGAAACAACATGTGCTAGTTCATGATCCACATGCTTGCTAGCCTCTGGTGCGGTCCAATGTCATCTAAATCTTGTACCAGGATATGAGAGTATACGATGCAGATAAGGAATAAAAAAAAAGATCCTTATAAATAGATGGTAAGATAGACCAACATCTTTTTTAGAAGCCTCACTAGCAGCTCTAATAATTTCTTTCTCTATGTCAATTGTGATCGTCCTTTAAAGTATCAAAGATTCAGGACACTGCCCTCGTCATAAGTTATGTATAAGCAAACAACTTCTGCACAAAAAAGTCATGCTACTGCCCACAAAAAAAAAAAGAACTTCAGCTCTTAATGGCAGCCAATAAGAGCAATTTTGAACATATTATGGCTGCAGTGAGAAAATAAACAACAGAACACCCTTGAATGTGTACAGTTCAGTTCTTTTGAGATCATGTTCTTTACTACAGTCTGCATCACATGCAGGAACCACATTACCACTAATCATTGATAAGATTGTGTTGTTTACATCAAATAATTGATACGACTGATTCGTATAAATATTATGGGAAAGTTTACACTAGGAAAAGGAAGGATTAGCAGACAGTAGGTGTTTAGGAAAGTGGGAAGGATTTGGTTTTACAATTAGCATTTATTAGTAGTAGAAGTAGAATATGGAAGGAACTGAGGATTTGGTTTTACAATTAGCATTTATTAGTAGCAGAAATAATATATGGAAGGAATTGGTATCCGGCAAGTTTATTAGTTTAAATAGAGTGTGGGGGTTGTAGGAAGAGGCATCGTGGAATTGCATAGACTTGGCCTCTTTGAGGATTGTTTAGGCAGAGAGAATACTTTATTCCCTCTGAATTCTATCAATTTGGTATCAGAAGTCCGATCCTGGCAATCGAGTGATGGTGACCACCAGAAATATGCAAGAAAGTGAGGGTTCCCTTGGTAATCTGTCCGCCATGAATTCTCGGGTGGGGGTTATCGAAGAGAGAGTAGAGAACTTATCGGTCTCTGTGGTGGCCGTCCAGAAGGACATTCAGTCCATACTTCAACTGTTGCAGCGGAGAGATTCAGGCAGCAGCGATGACCGGCGGTCTGGTTCCTTCAGAAATGATTCTGGGGAGAACACCGAACGCAGGGAATTTCGAGTTCGCAAGCTTGACATGCCCCTCTTCACCGGCGACGACCCTCAAGGATGGATCTACCGTGCGGAAAGATACTTTACTCTGAACAAGGTTTCGACCGCAGAGAAAGTTCAGGCGGCCGGAATCTGCATGGAGGAAGACGCCTTGCATTGGTTCGAATGGATGAAGAGTCATGGAGGGTTCCGTGATTGGGTCGACCTTCAGGAGGCACTGCTGGAGCGGTTTGGTTCCTCCATTAACGGGGACAGAATGGATCTCCTCTGTGCTCTGCGACAAACTGGAACGGTGGAGGAATACCGTCGGCGATTCGAGTTCTACTCGGCGCATCTTCCCGACATCCCTGATCCCGTCCTTAGAGGAATCTTCAAGAACGGCTTGGACTCTGCTGTTTGCGCAGAACTGGCGATGCACGCTCCTCAGAGCCTTCGAGAGATGATGCAACTCGCCCGCAAAATTGAAGAAAAGAATGAATGGCTTTCTGGAGGTGGGAGAAAGGAAATCGACCAGCCACGCGGGTCATATTCTGGTTCACGTCTTAATGGACCCAGCACCTCTAAACCGGTCCACACTGGAACATACGATAGAACCGACAAAATTAGGGAAATCCCCAAATCAAACCCTAATTATAATTCGACTCACTCCATGACGACCGGGTCTGCTACTTCAGTAGCGCCCTCCGTGGCATCGACCGGCCGGCTGTCGAATTTCAGGCGGGTCCCCGATGCGGAGATGCAGAGAAGACGCTCACTTGGGCTTTGTTACAAGTGCGGCGAAAAATGGCTCCCTACGCACAGATGCAGAGAAGACGCTCACTTGGGCTTTGTTACAAGTGCGGCGAAAAATGGCTCCCTACGCACAGATGCAAGATTGCTGGTCTACAACTTCTTCTCACCAATAATTCGGAAGGAGAGGAGGAGGCTTACGAATTCAGTCCTGGCGGGGACGGCAGTACATCCATTCCATCCTTGTTCAAAGCAGAATTGTCCCTTATGTCGTTAATGGGAATACCGGTTCGCAAGGCCATGAAATTGGCGGGTCTTCTCATGGGACGCAAGGTGGTGATTCTTGTTGACAGTGGGGCAACCCACAACTTTATTCAGGAAAGTTTGGTTCAAGAGTGGGATCTCCTAGTCGATGATTCCTCTTGTTTTGGCGTAACCGTAGGTAACGGTGTAACTGAAGTAGGAAAGGGGATATGTAAGAATCTGCTTCTTGATCTCAGTGGAGCGGAGTTCCTCATCGACTGCCTCCCGTTTCCAATTTCGGGTGTGGACGTCATTTTAGGCATCGACTGGCTCATGAAACTGGGAGATACCACGATCAACTGGAGCACCCTCTCAATATCATTCTGGTGGGCTGGCAATTGGGTGGAGCTTCTGGGTAATCCTTCGTGTTCCTTGTCCCACATTGAAGTACAACCAGCTTTGCAAGCATTAGAAGACGGTGGTAGTGGGTGGTTCTGTTTTCCCGATTCCATCCATTCTGAAAAATACTTGAGTACTGAAGCCTTAGAACCTTCGGATGAGTTGAAGTTACAGTGGGTTCTAGATGAATTTCCTGAAGTATTCCAGCCCCTTGACGCCTTGCCTCCTGCACGATTTCACGACCACCGGATCCCTTTACAGCACGGAACAGTTCCTCCAAACATTCGCTCTTATCGTTACCCACACTACCAGAAGGACCAGATCGAGTAGATCGTTGAAGAACTGTGGGCAGCGGGCTTTATCCGACCCAACACTAGCCCTTTTTCTAGCCCGGTCCTACTGGTTAAGAAGAAGACATGCGATTGGCGGTTCTGCGTGGATTACCGGGCGCTGAATAACATCACGATTCCTGACAAGTTCCCGCTTCCCACAATTGACGAATTATTAGATGAGCTGAATGGGGCTGCTGTTTTCTCTAAACTAGACCTTAAATCAGGTTACTACCAAATCAGAGTGGATGAAAACGATGTAGAGAAGACAGCCTTTCGCACTCATGAGGGACATTACGAATTCCTCGTAATGCCATTTGGTCTCAAGAACGCTCCAGCTTCATTCTGGTATTTTTTGACGACATTTTAGTATACAACAAGACCTTTGCGGACCACCTGGATCACCTACGGCAGACCTTGTCCATTCTGTCCCACCACCAGCTGCGGGTTAACAGAAAGAAGTGCGGTTTTGCTAAACGGAGGGTGGATTACTTGGGTCATTTCATTTCCGGCAGCGGAGTGGAGGTGGATCCAACAAAGGTACAAGCGATGGTGTCTTGGCCAACACCGAAATCAGTCAAAGAACTCTGTTCCTTCCTAGGACTGACGGGTTACTACCGACGCTTTATTAAAGGTTACGGACTGATTGCAGCACCCTTAACTGCTTTAACAAGGAAAAATGCCTTTGTTTGGACTGAAACAGCACAAATAGCATTTGAGGGTCTGAAGAAGGCTCTGTCAACTGCCCCCATTCTGGCTGCTCCTGATTTTTCCTTGCCTTTCACGGTGGAGACAGATGCTTCGGGCAAGGGAATCGGCGCTGTTCTCATGCAACAGGGGCGCCCAATAGCATTCCTCAGTCAAGCCTTCTCACAGCGTGCTTTGTCCAAATCTGTCTACGAAAAAGAGCTGATGGCCGTTGTGTTTGCAATGCGGAAATGGCGACACTATTTGTTGGGTAATCGTTTCACGATTAAGACTGATCAAAAAAGTCTCAAGCACCTTTGGGAACAGCGGCTGATGACGGAGGAACAATATAAGTGGGTCACGAAGTTGATGGGTTTTGATTTTCAGATTTGTTATCGGCCTGGCAAGGAGAACTCAGCTGCCGATGCACTCTCTTGAATTGAGGACAGGCCTCAACTTCATCAACTTTCGACAGTTGTCTTTGATGGATGGAAGAGTTTGGATGCCGAAATTGTTCAAGACCCTACGCTGACCAAGATCATACAGGATCTAGTGGTTGCCGATGATAGCCATCCAGGCTACACCCTGAAGAATTCTCACTTGTTCTATAAGGGGAAGCTGGTCATACCACAACATTCACAATTAGTTCCTCGAATTCTCCAGGAATTTCATGCCACTCAAGTAGGAGGACATTCAGGATTCTTACGTACTTACAAGCGCATTGCTGGTGTTGTTTTTTGGATCGGGATGCGACAACAGATTAAAACTTTTGTTCAGTCTTGTGATGTCTGCCAGCGGGTGAAATATAGTGCTTGCTCTCCGGCTGGCTTGCTCCAACCACTTCCAATTCCTACGCGGGTTTGGGAGGACATCTCAATGGACTTTATCACCCGCTTACCCAAAATCCAGGGGTATGAGGTAATTCTTGTAGTAGTAGACAGGCTCACCAAATTTGCCCACTTCTGTCCCCTCAAGCATCCTTTCTCAGCCACCGACGTCGCTTCAGTGTTTATAAAAGAAGTGGTCAGGTTGCATGGTGTCCCGTGAACTATCATCTCCGACCGGGACCCAATTTTTGTGAGTTTGTTTTGGAAAGAGCTGTTTAAAGCTGTAGGCACTAAGTTGTGTCTTAGCACTGCTTACCACCCACAAACAGACGGACAAACCGAAGTTGTTAACCGCTGTTTGGAAGACTACCTCCGTTGTTTCTGCTTCCAAAAGCCTACACTTTGGCTGAAAGCTCTCCCTTGGGCTGAATATTGGTATAACACTTCCTTTCACCATGGATTGGACACTTCTCCATTTCACGCCTTGTACGGTCGCGATCCTCCGATTCTATTGAAGTATTCACCCTTGGGTTCCCTTGTGGAAGAAGTTGATGTTTGTCTGGCTGAGAGAGATCAGTTCTTGGATGAACTCAGGGAGAAATTACTGCAAGCCCAGCAGAGGATGAAGTCTCTGGCTGACCGACACCGCAGGAATGTGGAATTTCAGGTGGGCAACTTTGTCTTCCTGCGCATCCATCCTTATAAGTATCCCACCTTGACCAAGAAACAGAATGTGAAGCTGAGCCCCCGGTACTTTGGCCCATATGAGATCACTGAAAAAGTTGGGCCAGTGGCTTATACTTTGCTACTGCCTCCAGGAACAAGGATTCATCCCACGGTTCATGTTTCTCAGCTACGCAAGGCCATTAGTACCTCTGCTACACCCATGCCTCTACCGGCTGGTCTCACTTCGGCATTGGAATGGCTGCAACAACCAGAGAAGGTTTTGGCTTACCGACAGCGCGACGGTCACCCCCGTGAGGTCCTTATTTGGTGGCAAGACAGCCCGGCGACTGATGCTACTTGGGAGGAGGTGCCCGCCATCACCCAGCAGTTTCCTTGGTTCCACCTTGAGGACAAGGTGGATGTGCAGCGGGGGAGTGATGATACGACTGATGCGTATAAATATTATGGGAAAGTTTACACTAGGAAAAGGAAGGATTAGCAGACAGTAGGTGTTTAGGAAAGTGGGAAGGATTTGGTTTTACAATTAGCATTTATTAGTAGCAGAAGTAGAATATGGAAGGAACTGAGGATTTGGTTTTACAATTAGCATTTATTAGTAGCAGAAATAATATATGGAAGGAATTGGTATCCGGCAAGTTTATTAGTTTAAATAGAGTGTGGGGGTTGTAGGAAGAGGCATCGTGGAATTGCATAGACTTGCCTCTTTGAGGATTGTTTAGGTAGAGAGAATACTTTATTCCCTCTGAATTCTATCAATAATCAAGACTTACATTGAGACTGCTAGAGCAACTTATATGAACACATGCAAGTAGCAGATCTGAGAAAAAAAAAAAGTTTAATCAATTAAGATTTAGGTGAAGAAATTCTAAAGCACGTTAGAACCAAGTCCCTCTTTTGATTACGTTTGAGCAGTTGAAAGCATCACTTTGAATAAAGATGAGAACCACATAAATTACTGGAGATGGGATTCACCTAGAAGAAGATCTAATAGTAGTAACTTTATTGGGTAAACAAATCACTATCAGCCAATACACAAAGATTAACCCGCTATAATAACAAAAAGAAGAAGGTAGTATGTACCTTCCTACGAGGTATTTTAGTTAGAATTTTAAAGTTAAGGTGGCACAGACAAGCTGTTAGATCTTATTTTAGTTAAATGGTATTTTACTTCAAAAGGTGATAGCAAAGTAGATGGACAGGAAAACTTACACGCCATTTGGCAACACATCTCCACAGAGCAACGAACCCATCAAATTCTACAACCGGTGAGATTAAATAAATACTATAACAATAAGAAACATATACACATATTCAATGAAATTGGAAGTCAGAAATAGTGACTCCAAAACATCATTTTCTATACTATGAGAGTTATACTGCTCATGATACAATCGTTTTGCATATGACGGCGGTTGAACAGAGGTCATGTGATATTATAAGGGGTATAATTCCTTCAGGTTCAAGATTCAACTGTCGATTCCATTCCTAGTACTACTCTGGTCTTCAAATGATGAATTACAATTGATTTCATAAAGTCATTTTCGTCATTGCCACCTTGTTTACCAAATATGTTGAACAAATCAACCGAGTTACGCTCTTTCAGTTTTTTTTTATTGGTAACAGCAGTGGGTGAGTTTTGAACCTATGACCTTTGGTTCAAGGGTATCTCTCCACTCCTTCCACTACCGACCAAGCCGCCGGGGCTTGGTAGTTACGCTCTTTCAGTTGATGGCAACAACATTGTAAAAGGACAGTAGCTACTCAATATGGTATTTTAGACACAATTATAATAAACTATGAACTTGCAAATTCAATAGATAGCAGCAGCAGTAGAAGATAGCAACAAAAACAATTGATAGCAGCAGCAGTCATCGTGCAAAAGTGCATCAGCAGCAGTAGATGGCAATAGTAGGCATACAAAAACACAAAGCCACTCATACATAAAAGAAGAAAAACAAAATGAACAAATGTCATGAATAAGTATGCTATCCAATTGGTTCGGACATTTAACATGTAATACCTTTAACAAGGCAGAAAAAATATGGTCATATTGCATTCTCACACTAAGAGCATGTTCCAACTCACTAATTATATTCCAATTCACAAAAGAGGCAACCTTTCGATGCAAAATATTATACAACATTCTGATACTAAAAGCATGTTCCAACTCACTAATTTGGGATCAGGACATATAATTTATCCGTATGTATCGTCCTCTCTAGGAGGCGATTTCAGAGGCGCTTCATCGCCCTCTTTTTCTCTTCTGTTCTTACAGAGAGATTGGGCTCCGCCTCCAGTGGTTGCCATTATCCTGTCACCGGCTTCGATTTCTCCTAGTATTCTTCAGGCTCCAGAGTTTTCCTCTTCAGCGCTTCTCCCTTTGTTCTTCAGCGCTCCCTGCGGTTGTCCTATTTTGTCGTCAACAGGGGGTCCGCTCAGTCTGCTAGCAGAGTAGAGTTCAGGGTGGGGTCTCGTCGGCTTCCCCAGGCTCCTTGGCCTCTGGTGGATGTTTGTGTCACGATTGGTCTCGTTCTCGGTTTTTAGGGCGTCTGGGTCCTGTTTCAAGTTCGTCGGCCAGATCTAGGGTGGTGGTGTATTTCAGGCTTGTTCAAGTTCGGTGTGTGAGTAATTTAGGGGTTTTGTTTAGTTGGGGTCCATTGGATTTTGAAGCTCTCAGGCGAGGGTAGTGCCGCCGGTTTTGGAATTCGATTCGGTTACCTCTAGCGTGTAGTTCAGGAGCGGGGCAGTTTGTCTGTTTTGGTGGTTCTCTGGCTTCGCCTTCTTCCAGAGTTGCCGGTCTATGTTGGTATTCGATTCTGATTGTCTAGTCGGTTGCTTCTGTTCAAAAGGGTTCTGTCCTCTTGGGTTGTGATTGGTTTGGTAGTCGACTGCGGAGACCTTCCTGTTCCGAGTGGGTGTTTGCAAGAGCTGGTTTTCTCTTCTTCTGCCAAGGGTTCAGTGTGGTTGCGTCTGTTATTGGGTTTTGTAGCCTTGATCAAGGCTTTGCGCTGTCAGTCCAGGGGGTTGGGTTATTGGTAGTTTTCTTGGTCTGCTTGTCGGGATTGTGGCTGTTCTGTGCGATTGTGATCGGAGGGTTGTGTTGGGTTGCCACAGGTTTTCGAGGCCTTCCCCGCGGTCCTCCTTCAGATGAGCTGTTTATCTCTCAATTGCAGGGGGTTAGGTAAATCCAAGGCGGTCTATTGGGTTAAGAGTTTGATCCATAAACTCAACCCGGATATCATCTTCCTTAGTGAGACCCATAAGTCTGATAGTGATATGGAGGTATTCTTTGGGATGTTCCCTCTGTATATCGGGCTAGCGGTTTCAAGCAGAGGAAGGAGTAGAGGTCTTTGCCTTATGTGGAAAAGTTCCCTAGGATGTTCGATGATCTCTCAATCTAGGCATCACATGTCCGCCAGTATGTCTATGCTGGGTGATCTCCATTTTGTTTTTACCGGGTTTTACGGGTGGTCCAATTGGTCTCTTAAGCATTTGTCCTGGAAACTACTCCGGATTCTTGGTAAACAAGTTAGCTTGCCCTGGGTGATAGCCGAGGACTTTAATCAGATTCTGCATGCCTCTGAGAAGATCGGGGGTAGAATCAGGCAAGATGTTCATATGGCCCCGTTCAGAGAGGCCATTATTGAATGTGATCTCCATGATATCGGTTTCTTTGGAGAGAGTTCTACTTATACCAATTGCCAGGATGGGGACTTCCTCGGCTGGGCTACAGGCATTCCCCAATATTTCTGTGGAACATCTACCCCGGGAAGCCTCGGATCACTGTCCTCTTTTTATCAGGTTCTTTGGTATTCATAAAGTTCCGGCTAAAATTTTCAGATTTGAAAACGGTTGGTGTTTGAACCCCAAGTGTGCAGAGATAGTTACGGATGTCTGGAGTAACAATTATCCTATCATTACTACTTCTCTGGAATTATGTGCTTGGAAGCTAAGTGAATGGAAGGGGTGGTCTATCTCCAAGATTAAATGGAAGATCAAAAATAAGAAGAAAGAGTTAGGTAGGATCTCTATTAGTGATAGCTCTTTGGGAGCTATCAATAATAGAAAGAGGCTCCTTTTGGAAATTGAGTTACTTTCTTTTCGGGAGGAAATATGGTGGAAGTAACGCTCCAGAGATAAGTGGATTAAGGAAGGAGATAAGAATACAGGTTATTTCCATGCTAGGGCTTCCTCTATCAAAAGATCCAAAGAGATATTTGGCCTCCTAAATTCCGGGAACACTATGCAGTATTCTTGGCAGAGTATAGAAGTCATTGCTAGAGATTATTTCCAAAACCTCTTTTCTTCTTCCCAACCCCAGGTGGATAGGGATCTTTTGGGAGCGGTGGAGGGTCGGCTAAATGGTAACTTTATTTTTGAGCTGAGCAGACCTTATACCAGAGAGGAAATCATTTCCGCTGTGAAACAATTAGGAGCCAATAAAGCTCCCGGGCCGGATGGCTTCAATGGTAAATTCTTTATCACCTTTTGGCATATCGTTGGGGATCAAATTATTGAAGCAGTCATGCCTATTCTTAGAGGCCAGCCCCTCCCAGATTCCTTGAATGAGTACTTTATCACTCTTATCCCAAAGATGGCGGGGGCGACGGAGATTGAAAAATTCAGACCGATTGCTCTCTGTAATTTTGCGTATAAGATTGCTTCCAAGACCTTGGCCAATAGGGTTCAACATATTCTTCCGCATCTCATCTCTCACAATCAATCAGGGTTTGTGAAAGGAAGGCTTATTACCGACAATATCATTCTAGCAGGCGAGCTCCAACATTTTTTAGAGAAGAACCAAGCTGTTAAGAATGGTTTCTTTGCTCTCAAGTTGGACTTAAGCAAGGCCTATGACAGATTAGAGTGGAATTTCCTCCAAGATGTTCTCCTTTCCATGGGCTTCCCTTCTCATTGGATTATTCCAGTTATGAATTGTGTCCGCTCAGTCAGATGTGCTATCCTCATTAACGGCAAGCCAGGTAACTCTTTCGATCAGTCTAGGGGGATTAGACAAGGAGATCCTCTTTCTCCCTTCCTATTCATTTTGGCTCAGGAAGCTTTGTCTAGTTTCCTTAATAAGTCTGATATTAATGGAGATTTCCATGGGATCAAGCTTTCCCCCCTCTGCCCGTCTATATCTCACCTAGCCTTCGATGATGACCTTCTCATTTTTCCCGCCTGAACCATATTCTCACAAAATTCCTTCTAGCCTCCGGCCACAAAATCAACCATCTTAAATCTGAATTGGTATTTAGCAAAAGATTATCTCTCCCCATTAAAGACAATCTCTCCAGCCTTCTGAATGTTCAAGAGGTGCCTTGCTTCTCCAAATATCTGGGCCTTCCCCTCAAGATAGGTAGGATAAAACATGATCTCTTTACCTATCTTATTGAATCAGTTCACAAAAGGGTTTCCAGTTGGACTAAACCTATGGCACAAGCAGCTAGATCCATCATGGTGTCCAGTGTTCTCCAGTCTATTCCCAACTACACCATTTCCCTATTTGCCCTTCCCAAGGGTATTATTGCGAAACTAAACTCTGCCTTTTCCTCCTTCTGGTAGAGTGGGAAAGTCGATAAAAGAGCTCTCCACTGGACCAAATGGTCTAAAGTTTGTGATACTCCGGATCAAGGAGGCCTTGGTTTTAGAGAAGTGGAAAATTTCAATAAAGCTCTTTTGGTTAAACAGCTTTGGAGATTACTTTCTTGTCCGGGGTCTTTAGTAGCTCAAGTTATGAAACAGCTCTATTACCCTGACAATAAAATTTGTGAGTGCTACCCTTCAAATAAAGGCAGCCCCATATGGAAGTCCTTCTCTTCGGTCTTGGATTTGCTCAGAGAAGGAGCTCGGCCCCTACCTTCTGTGGGGGATGAGTCTCTGTATCCTAATTCTCATGACTTGGATAGTTCTAATCAGTGGACCTGAGACTTTTCCAAAGATAACAAGTTCTCCGTCAAATCAGCTTATCTCTTTCTGGTCAAAGAAACAGGGGAGGAAAACTCCTCCAATCCTCCCCTCTCCATCGGTAGGATTGGGAAGAAACTCACCAGTTCCATTTTCTGCCCTAGAGTTAAACTTACTCTCTGGAAGTTCTTGGGAAATATTATCCCTTGTCAGGATAATCTGGCTAGACGGATTGGGGGTGATTCCAAGTGTTTCTTCTATGGGGATAAGGATAATTTGGTGCACTGCTTCTTCTACTGTTATGCTGTTAGAGATATATGGAGGGGCTTGGTGGATGTGAATGAAATTCCTAACAATGTGGATGGTATGTTGGACTGGTTTTTTCGGATGTCAGAGGTGTGGAGTGTGAAGAAGCTATCTCTTATAGCTAATAAGCTTTGGGTCATATACGCTTCGAGGAATAAAGTCAAGCATAATCCAGAGCTTTCTTGGTGGAAAGAAGTTGAGGTAAACAACTCCTTTACTGAAGCTTATCTTTCGGTGATGAAGGTCTCCTCTCATCTCTATTCTCCTAGGATTTGGCATCCTCCTCCGTTAGGCTATCATAGCATTTGTACGGGTATGTTTGCTAGTCGCTATGGGGACCGGATCATAGCCGGTATCATCTGAGATGATCGCGGTTTGCCTATAGTAGTTTTCAATCGAAGAATTTCCAGCACCAGTAATGTGCAGTATGCTGATATTAAAGCAAAAAGAATTGCCATGGAGCTTGCTTTCTTGGTGGGTAGCCATAGTATTTGCTTTGAATCAGTTGATAAATATTTCGAGGATATCCTCAATCTGGGAGACATCAGAAGGCCCAATGCCAGTTGGGATGATATCTTGAGGGTGAGAGGATTACTTTCTAATTTCGCTAGTATTATTAGAAGTGATGATCTTTTGTATGATAATTATCTGACTAAGATTATCTGTAATTTGGGGAATCCTCTCTTTGAGAGTAATCGGGTTTGGTTGGGGGAGCATGTTCCCCCTGATATTAGTATGGCTTGTAAGCTAGATTTGGAACTAGCATGACATGAGGGTTTTTCCCCTTGTGCCCGCTAAGTATCTGAATATATGGTCACAATGTTGCTAAAAAAACTCACTAATTTGGGCAGTTGGCCCTTTTAGATTCTAAGTGCATAGCAGGAAATTATACCTCATTAGCTCTTAGTTAATTTGATGTTCTTAATGTCTTGGAAAACTTTTCCTAAAAGGATAGTATAAAACCAGCGAAGCAATAGGTGTTCATTGCTGTAAATGAAGACAGACGTAAAGAGATGCAAATGAAATGTTCCTTGTTCACTAGTTAAACTAACAAATTACCGTGAGAGTAGCAGTGTTTTCAGCCCCAGTCTTTACTCTGGTGTGCGAGAGCAGCAGTGCAAAATCTCTACAAATGCGCAGACACAAGAGGTGAATGAAGACAGGTGTAGAGTATGTATGTTGTTCGCCATTTAGACTAGAAAAATTACCGTGAGTGATGAGAAATAGATCAAACATAGTATGCATATATATTACTGGTTCCGAATTGAGGTGCTTGCAGTTGTAGCCCCTAGCCTCAATTTGGTGTGCGAGAGATGCAGCAGGGCTAACTGCTAAGTCTTTGTAGAGGCGCAGACACAAGAAGTGAATGAAGAGCAGAGCGTATATGTTCTTTGTTCGCCAAATAGACCGTAAGTGAAGAGAAAGAGGTGCACCAAGAAGCAATACTAAATCTCTACAGAGGCGCATGTTGGAGATCAAGTGTGAGTCCTACATTGACAAATTATATAGCTAATAAGTATTTCATATAGCCTATGGGCTACTCCACCTAATGCCAATTGGTTTTAGGATGGAACCTCATGAGTTATTAGGCCTTAATAGTCTATATGAGTATTTTACGTAATTCTCTCGGTTGGGCCTATTCTTCCTCCCACAATATTTCTAACAGCGTAGACACAAGTCAATGAAGACAGGCGTAGAGAGCATGTATTTTCTTGTTCACTTATTCGCTCTCACTTGCGATTTCATATTCTAGGATTCTGGCTTGAGTGGTGAGAAAAGAAATTTCCATATCAAAACATATAGAGAGGAGGTATACAAATACGAGATGCATCAACACAAATTCAAGAAGAGAATGAAGAACGCATAGAGAATGAAGAACCACACAGAAACGACAAGTGAAGAATGAAGAACACACAGACTAAAGAAGAGAATGAAGAACAGCGTAGACTCGAGATGCATATGGAACCGGATCAACCGAGTGGACACTACTATTCTAGATTGATGTACAACTTATGTGCTCTCTTTTGAATGGGTGAGCCAAGTGGTGGTCTAGAAACCTTTTGACTATACATCTCGGTTTGAATTCTAGGCACAACCTCAACAATTCTCTACTCAAACCTTGATTCAATCATCTGCTCTATTTCAGTAGCTAACTCCTTGTACGTCATCATCTTTCCTTGCTCGCTTCTCCTGGACACGAGGTTGCCAAGAGCTTGGTGGATTCCAACTTGGCCACCAAAACCGGTAGCGCAGCCTGGATAATTCGTCCTTCCAAGAGCGCGATAAAGAGGATCATGATGCCTAATTAGAGTTCAGTAACTGTGGGCGTGGGTTTTGAACCATTAAGTATTTAGCTTAAGGCCTCAAGGTTCGATTTGCAATTAGAATAACTAAACTGAAATTATAAAATTAAAGCTTAATTATTCTAACTGGCCCGCACAAACCTGAATAGAGTCGCCACCTAAGTTTTAACCTTTTAAACTTGGAAAGGAAATTGCAAACGTGGATTTATCGTGAGTTATTAGCACTGGTGAAATTGATAAAAGAAAGAAATTAATACTCAAAATATCCGTCGGGCTGCAAATAAAACCCGGTCGCAGTAGTATAGAAGACAGAAGCGGCCGGGGTCAAACCGTGGGACTTATAGCGAGATAAAATAGTTCCTAAGCTTGTCACAAAAGGGGGGAAGTTAATTGACTTGTTTTAGAGAAAATATTAAGCAGATTAAATTACTGAGTGAAGATGAATTAAATGGAACTCCGGGTTTAGGTTTTATAAATCTGATTAATTATGCTATCTCTACCGGTTTAATATATTAGTTTGGCAAAATTCCTGTTATTATCCTAAGGACTAAGTCATAGACCCTTAAGAACTCGTTTACCAGAAAATGCTCGGTCTAATCAAGGTTCGAGCAATACTATGTAAACGGACGTTAAATTCGAGGAATTATAATTGCATCTGAAAATACTAACCTATTAAATCATAATAAGCTTTCTCCAGATTTACGGCTTAATTAACCTGTCTATTTATCACCTGGTCTGATCAAAATAGACTTAGGAAAGCATTTTAATAAATTCATGTAATTTATTAAAATGGAGAGAGAAACCTTTAAGCGTAACAAACTGTATTTATTTTAACCGGTAGAAATATTGATTACATAATTAAACAAACCATAATTAAAACATTTGCCCGGAGCAAATCCTCCTTAGCCAGACATATTAACTGGTAATAAGTCAGACAGAGGTTGGACGTAATAATAACACGAAGGCGTGAATAGTGAATGGAGAAATGAAGAGAACGAAGAGTGGAACATGTACGTAGGTTATTGTATGTGGAATGGGTGAATTGGAGAATTTGAGTTATGTGGACTGAATGGTGTGTTGTGATGTACGGGAGCGATTTTACTGGAAGAGGATGAAATGAGGTGAGCGTGAGTTCATTTTCTGGTTTACTCCGTGTACTCGTACAAGGTTACAGTAAATGGGTATTTATAGAGGAAAGGAAAGAGTCTTCCATAGAGGATTTGATTGCAGTTGATTGCTTCATTGATTGCTTCATTTATTGCAGGGGACAGAGCTGAGGAAAATAAGGTGTCGACGGGCGAAGTAGATGGATATGGTAGAAACAAGTCGACGGGCGAAGTCGACGCGAAGAAGAAAACTGGCGCGACTGATTTTTAGTCACGACCGCCTACATGTCCGCCCCATAACAGGCGGTTCTTTATGTGTGTCCGCCTGAACAACCGCATCCAAACAGGCGGTTTCTTTTGCCTTGTGCGCCCCTTATTAGGCGGTTGCCTTATGTCTTGACCGCCCCTTATTAGGCGGTTGCCTTATGTCTTGACCTCCCTTATTGCGTTGCCTTATTCTTGACCGCCCTATGTCCGCCAGTTTTAGGCGGTTGGTGGGGCTTGACCGCCTGTGTCCGCCTGAATTAGGCGGTTGCAACTTGACCGTGACCTATTTCCTTCAAACTTTGACCGGCTCTAGATTCTTCGTTTGGACTCCGTTTTCTGAGCCGTTTGCGTCTATGCGTTCGTCTCTTCGTCTACTTTACTCCCGCTTGGTTTTCCTCATGTTAAACCAATAATTTGTGAGATAAACAATAAAACATAAACTAGAGGAAAACTAACCGAAGTGGAGAAATGAGCAAGAAAAGTGCTAATATATATATGAAATACACCTATAAAACATGCTCATTTGGACACTTATCACACCCCCACACTTATCTTTTTGCTTGTCCTCAAGCAAAACCATACCTAAGTAAGTAGGAATGCTCAATACTAACAAATATTATGAAGGGTAGGATAAACATTTCATGATCTTTTAACTTATTGAGGAGTGTGAAAAATCATCTGCTGGTGGCATAGGTGTGCTCAGGGTAAAAATAAAATATAGAGTTTCGGGGTATGATCTAAGGTACTTCAATGTTTCTTTTGTTTAGGTGACTCTGAGAACTTTTACCATGGCCAACTTCTCTCAAGAATGGGCATTGAGGAGAAAACAAAAGGAAAATAGATTTATGCATTTGTTTCACTTTTGCATAAGATGAGAAAATATAGGCATCACGCCTTTGTATTTAAGAACACTCAACTCTCTTTGTTGGTTACCAATGGTGTCTCGCAAGTCCCTTATTTTTTTTTTCTTCTTTTTTTAACAGAGAAGCACCCCTTAGCAATCCCTAAGAGAGAAGACAGAAAGAAACCCTGAGCAATAAAATCCAACCATTTGCAGATTATTTGGTCACACCGCATATAAAATGCTCCTCAAAAGTAATCAAAATTTTAAAATTTGTACCATTTATCCCACAATTCATAACAGTATTTGTTTTTAAAGAGAACAACCTACATTAGCAGGGTACATAATTTTAATTTTTGAACAAATGCAAGATAAGCAGAGAGATTTAAACAATTTAAGCACAAAATGCCCTGAAAAGGCTTTTCCCCCACACTTAAGCTCAAGCAATGCCCTCATTGCGTAGATGAATAAAATTAATAGGGCATGCAATTAATAAAGGAAAGAGTGTACTCCCCAGATTTCGTAGAGTGTGTAGAGCTCCCCCACACTTGAGTGCAGCTGTGGAATGTCATGAATTGAACCTGTAAAGAATATTCTACACAGCGAGAAGAACTCAAGTGAAACCTGCATTTTATTATAACAAATAAAAGGGAAATATAGTACAAAAAGAAAAACATTAAATTAAAGGAAAGACAAAATAGATAGTGGGTTGCCTCCCACCGCTGCCCGGGTTTAACGTCTCTAGCTAGACGTATTTGACCAAGCTTTAGTTTGGAGAAGAGTTCGAGGGCGAGTTGTCCCTGTTCTTGGACAAAATAAGTTGCAGATAGGTCAGTTGAAATATTAGAATGAGAATTATACCTTTTAAGACGTGCCCCGTTGACCTTGAAAGTTTCGCCTTGTTTGTTCTGGAGTTCAAAGGCACCGTACGGAGTCACACTAACAATCTGGAAAGGGCCGGCCCAATGAGACTTGAGTTTCCCAGGGAAGATCCTTAATCTTGAGTTATACAGAGAACCCAATCACCAATTTCGAAGTCCCTCTTGAGGATCATCCTGTCATGGAACTTCTTGGTGCGCTCTTTATAAATCTTAGCATTCTGGTAAGCCTGATCTCTCAGCTCTTCTAATTCGGAAAGTTGGAATTTCCTTTTCTCTCCCAGAAATTATGTCAAAGTTTAGGGCCTTGATTGCCCAATATGCCTTATGTTCCATCTCTACAGGCAGTGGCATGCTTTCCCATAGACCAGCTTAAAAGGAGACATCCCGATGGGAGTCTTGAATGCAGTGCGGTAAGCCCAAAGCGCATCATCCAGCTTAAGTGCCCAATCCTTTCGTGATGAGTTAACCGTCTTCTGGAGGATCCATTTTAACTCACGGTTGGAAACTTCTGCTTGGCCGTTTGTCTGGGGGTGATAAGGTAAAGCTACCTTGTGACGTACCCCGTACTTAACCATAAGCGCTTCAAATAAACGGTTGCAGAAGTGAGATCCTCCGTCACTGATAATAATTCTGGCACGCCAAAACGGGTAAAGATGTGCTTCTTGAGGAACCTGGTTACTGTCTTTGCATCAGCATGATGACAGGGTATGGCTTCTACCCACTTCGACACGTAATCAACTGCCACTAGAACATATTGGTGGCCCTGCGAGGAAGGGAATGGTCCCATAAAATCAATGCCCCAACAATCAAAGAGCTCCACTTCTAGTATCCCTGTTGTGGCATTTCATGTCTCCTGGATGTGTTACCCATTTTCTGACAATTATCACATTGTTTGCAGAATTGGTACACATCTTTATGAAGGGTCGGCCAATAAAATCCTGAGGCCAGGATCTTAGCTGCGGTCCTTGTGGGTCCATGGTGACCTCCGGCTTCCCGTGAGTGACAAAAATGTATGACGCTTGAACCTCATCTTCCGGGAGACATCGTCGAATCAACCCATCAGCACTAACTCGGAACAAATACGGATCCTCCCAGAAATAATGCCTTGAGTCAGAAAGAAATTTCTTCTTCTGGGAGTAGGATAGATCATAGGGTACTGTTCCAGAGACTAAATAATTGGCCAGGTCCGCATACCATGGCTCCTGTACCTTGGTGATTGAGAAGACAGTCTCATCGGGGAAGAATTCGTTGATAGGCACACTATCCGTAGGAGTCACCAATCTGGAGAGATGGTCAGCGACAACATTCAATTTCCCTCTTATCTTTGACTTCGATGTCAAACTCTTGAAGTAGAAGAATCCAGCGCAATAAGCGAGGCTTGGCTTCTTGTTTTGTAAATAAGTATTTGAGAGCGGAGTGGTCTGTATGCACGATGACTTTGCTTCCCCATAAGTAATCTGAACTTATCAAGGGAGAAAACTATAGCCAGAAGTTCTTTTTCGGTGGTCGTATAGTTTTTCTGGGCGTCGTTTAGTGTTCTGCTGGCATAAGCGATCACTCTCAAGATTTTCTCTTTTTTCTGGCATAGAGCTGCCCCCACGGCGTAGTCACTTGCATCACACATGATCTCAAACGGAAGAGACCAATCAGGTGGTATGACAACAGGTGCTGACACCAATTTTTGTGTTATAGTTTGGAAAGCAGCTGAACACCTTTCATCAAAATGAAACGGGGCATCTTTCTGTAGCAGGTCGGTCAATGGTTTGCTGATTTTGGAGAAGTCTTGTATAAACCGCCGATAAAATCCTGCATGCCCTAGAAACGCTCGTATATCTCTGACAGTAGTTGGTGCTGGTAACTTCTCGATAACCTCTACCTTGGCTTTATCCACCTCTATTCCTTTTGCTGATATTTTATGTCCAAGGACGATCCCGTCCTTGACCATAAAATGACATTTCTCCCAGTTTAAAACGAGATTCGTATCCTCACACCGTCTTAGGATCAAATCCAGTTGTGCCAAGCATTTGTCGAAACTAGAGCCATAGACTGAAAGTCGTCCATAAAGACTTCTATGCTCTGCTCGATGAAATCAGCAAATATTGCTTGCATACATCTCTGGAAGGTAGCAGGGGCATTGCACAGACCGAAAGGCATTCGTCTGTAAGCAAAGGTACCGTAAGGACAAGTGAAGGTTGTCTTGTCCTGGTCCTCAGGTGCGATCGGTATTTGGAAATACCCTGAGAACCCATCTAGAAAACAGTAGTACTCTTGCCCTGCTAGTCGCTCCAACATCTGGTCGATAAAGGGGAGAGGGAAATGATCCTTTCTGGTTGCCAAGTTCAAACGCCGATAGTCAATACACATGCGCCATCCTGTGATCTTTCTTTGAGGGATAGTCTCTCCCTTTTCATTAATAACAGCTTCGATGCCCCCCTTCTTGGGGACAACTTGAACAGGACTGACCCATGGACTGTCAGAAATTGGATAAATGATGTTTGCGTCAAGGAGTTTCAGAACCTCCTTTCGAACTACCTCCTTGAGGTTAGGGTTTAGCCGGCGTTGAGGTTGCCTGATAGACTTGTAGTTTTCCTCCATATAGATATGGTGCGTGCAATAGGAGGGATCAATTCCTTTGATATCAGCAATAGTCCACCCGATTGCTGTCTTGTGCTTCTTTAATACCTCAAGTAACCTTGTTTCCTCCCCGGAATTCAGAGAAGAGGAAATAATGACAGGCAAATGGTCATTTTCAGCTAGGAAGGCATACTTGAGGTTAGAGGGTATTTCTTTAAGCTCGAGTTCAGGTGGTTGTTCCACTGATGGAATTGATTTTTGAGGTTTTCTGTCGAGTTTTCGATTGGTGGCCGGTACGCTTGATAACCAGCCCTTCCTTTTCTACGTACGCCAGCATGGCGTTAACTTCCGGATCCTCCACCTTTTCTTCTAGAGAAGTAAATAATACTTGCTCTAGCGGTTCAGTTTCAGCTTCCAAGATGGAAGATGGGGAATACATGTCCTCATCTGTAGCAAAATCGCTTTCCTCCTCCTCATCATCTGTGAATCCCACTGCCTTAGCATGAGGAGAAAAGTTTGAGCTTTTCTTCATCATTTTCTGCATGTCGAATTCAATCGTTTCATCCTCGTACCGAAGAGTGATTTTCCCATCATGGACGTCAATGATGGCTTTGGCGGTACTCAGAAACGGTCGACCTAGAATCAGGGGAACCTCGACATCGTCATCCATTTCTAGAATGATGAAATCAGCCGGAAAGATAAAGCGAGACACTCCAACTACCAGATCCGGACTATGCCCATGGGCTTGATCTCTGATCTGTCTGCTAGTTGGAGTTTGAAAGGAACCGGTTGCATTTCTCCTCCTTTTACTTTCAAGAAGGTGGCATATGGCATGATATTAATGCTGGCTCCTAGGTCGCATAGACCACTTCCACAGTCCACCACCTATAAAACACGGGATCACGGGATTTCCCGGATCTGTTTGTTTGGAGGGAGTGCTCGAAGAAGGGCCGCAGAGCATTCCTCCGTGAGGTGCACTGTTTCTTTTCCAGGTTTCTTTTTTTCTTTGTCAAGAGATCCTTTAGAAATTTGGCGTAGTTAGGCATCTCTTGCAAAGCATCAATAAGGTATGTCGAGGGTCAGTTTCTTGAAAATGCTCAAGAATTTGGAGAACTGCTCATCTAGGTGTTTCTTTTTCATTCTGTTTGGAAATGGGAGTTCACTGTTTTTATGAGTGGAAGTTGGGATGTCGATGGTACTCGAGATGGAGGTGGAGTTGCAGGAGTAGGAACTTGGATTTCTGAGGGAGGTTGGTTTGGTAGTTTCTTCAACATTGATATAGGCCTCTTCATGATTTTCTTTTTCTTTTCCTTTGCTGGTGGCAAGTTCCCTTCCACTCCTTAAGGAGACTGCACACAAGTTTGTTGATTGAATGTGCCATCGTCTATAAGGATTGAATTTGCTTGTTCCTTTGGATTGGGGTTAGTCTGTGAAGGGAATTGACCAGGTGGTCTTTGTTGAGTGAGTAACTGTTGATCTGAGATTGCAAGGCTTTTTGGTCTTTGCGCAGAGCTGCGACCTCTTCTTGCGTATCTCGGGATTTACCCATCATCGCCTTAAACATCTCCTGCATTTGAGACATATCAGACTCAGGATTCGAAGGAGGTTGAGTCGGTCGACTCGATGAAGCTTCATTGCCATAAGGCTGTTGTTGATATTGCCTTTGGCCTCCTTGGAAATTGGACTGAGGTCTGTAGTTTTGGGATGTTGAGGGTATGTGGGTTTTGGATATTTTCTGTGTTTGAGTAGCGAAGGTTGGATTGCATGTTACGTTGCCATGGTTGTCTGTATCCTGAATTGTTGGTGATGTAGTTTGCCTCCTCCGCTGCTTTTAATTCTTGTAGTTGGGGGCATTGTTCATAGTCATGAGGCCCGCAACATTGCGTACAAGAAATAGTTGGAGATGGTTGGGATAGAGGAGCATAGCCTGGAGGGGTAGTAGGTGATCGGGAAATCATCGACTTAGCTTGCTGGGGGAAGGAATTCATAGCCATCTGCTCAACCACTTTTTGCAGAGTACTGACTTTTGTTGCCTGCTGAGCATTGCTCTCCATGAGTTGCTCATGGCTTTTCATCAATTGGTCGAACTTGTTATCACTCTCCCCAACATGATATAATCCTGGAGTACCGCTCCTTGATCCACCGGAGGCCCAGTCTCTGATTTCCTCACAGAGAGATTCCATGCTGTTCAGAAATTGTGCTCCTGGCTTTTTCAGAATGTCAGCCCCTAACGAAGATAGCACCATTGTTCTGCACGGACCGATCAAGCCCTTGTAGAACAATTGTGATACTTGTTCTTTCGTCAGACCATGGTGAGGACAAGTAAGTAGTAGACCTTTGAAACGGTCCCAAGTTTCACAAATATTCTCCGACCCTGGTTGCTTGAAATTATAAATTTCAGCAATCATCTCCAATGTTCGGCTCGGGGGTAGGAATTTGTCGTAGAACTTGGTGGCCATGTCGTCCCATGTACCGATGGTACTTGGTGTTAGGCTATGATACCACTTGCTCGCGTTTCCCGTCAGGCTGTGAGGGAATAATGACAATCTTGCATATTGAAGTACTGCGTCGGTTGCAGTAAGACTGTTGGCATGTTGCAAGAATTTTGTAACATGTAACAGGGCTTCGTCTGGACTGGTGCCATCAAACATGCCCAACTCTTCACACATCTGATTTGATGATATGGCTTCAGCTTCTGCCACTCATCGTATTCGGATGGGCTAAGGTGAGGAAGGATGATAGCAGGCTGTTGTCCTTGGTTAGACGGCCTGTTGATATTTCGAACCGTTGCTGGTGTAGATGCCATGTTAGCTTCCGGGTCAGAATCTATCACTGTGGTGGTATGTTCTGTTGAGTTCGTCTCTGCCTTAGGGTGCAGAAAGGTTCTCTCGATCTCTGGATTATAACCAACCGTGTGATTATTAATATTTTCTGGGAGACTGTTTGACCTGGTAAAAGGCATTCACCACTCAAAACAGAGAAAAGAACTGGTTATGGTTAGAATAATAAAAAGTTAGGAATTAGTAGACAGAAATTTAAAGTTAGTAGTTAGGGACAATGGAAAGAAATACAGAAAATTGAAATGACAATGGAACGAAATGACAATGGAACGAAATGACAGGAAATTTTAAGTTAGTAGTTAGAGACAATGGAATATTAAAGGACAATGGAATGAAATGACAGAAATAAATGACAATAATATTAAGATGTTAGAGTTAGATGTCCAAGTCCGAAGTCAATGTCCAAGTCAGATCAGAAGTCCGATGTCCGTCAGATTATTAACAAGATATATTGACAGATTATTATAATATAACAGGTGAATTAACCGGGGCTTAGGGACTAGATTAAATCAAGTCCCCGGCAACGGCGCCATTTTGCAGAGTGGATTTATCGTGAGTTATTAGCACTGGTGAAATTGATAAAAGAAAGAAATTAATACTCAAAATATCCGTCGGGCTGCAAATAAAACCCGGTCGCAGTAGTATAGAAGACAGAAGCGGCCGGGGTCAAACCGTGGGACTTATAGCGAGATAAAATAGTTCCTAAGCTTGTCACAAAAGGGGGGAAGTTAATTGACTTGTTTTAGAGAAAATATTAAGCAGATTAAAACTGAGTGCAGATGAATTAAATGGAACTCCGGGTTTAGGTTTTATATAATCTGATTAATTATGCTATCTCTACCGGTTTAATATATTAGTTTGGCAAAATTCCTGTTATTATCCTAAGGACTAAGTCATAGACCCTTAAGAACTCGTTTACCAGAAAATGCTCGGTCTAATCAAGGTTCGAGCAATACTATGTAAACGGACGTTAAATTCGAGGAATTATAATTGCATCTGAAAATACTAACCTATTAAATCATAATAAGCTTTCTCCAGATTTACGGCTTAATTAACCTGTCTATTTATCACCTGGTCTGATCAAAATAGACTTAGGAAAGCATTTTAATAAATTCATGTAATTTATTAAAATGGTGAGAGAAACCTTTAAGCGTAACAAACTGTATTTATTTTAACCGGTAGAAATATTGATTACATAATTAAACAAACCATAATTAAAACCTTTGCCCGGAGCAAATCCTCCTTAGCCAGACATATTAACTGGTAATAAGTCAGACAGAGGTTGGACGTAATAATAACACGGAGGCGTGAATAGTGAATGGAGAAATGAAGAGAACGAAGAGTGGAACATGTACGTAGGTTATTGTATGTGGAATGGGTGAATTGGAGAGTTGAGTCTGTGGACTGAATGGTGTGTTTGATGTACGGGAGCGATTTACTGGAAGAGGATGAAATGAGGTGAGCGTGAGTTGATTTTCTGGTTTACTCCGTGCACTCGTACAAGGTTGCAGTAAATGGGTATTTATAGAGGAAAGGAAAGAGTCTTCCGTAGAGGATTTGATTGCAGTTGATTGCTTCATTGATTGCTTCATTTATTGCAGGGGACAGAGCTGAGGAAAATAAGGTGTCGACGGGCGAAGTAGATGGATATGGTAGAAACAAGTCGACGGGCGAAGTCGACGCGAAGAAGAAAACTGGCGCGACTGATTTTTAGTCACGACCGCCTACATGTCCGCCCCATAACAGGCGGTTCTTTATGTGTGTCCGCCTGAACAACCGCATCCAAACAGGCGGTTTCTTTTGCCTTGTCCGCCCCTTATTAGGCGGTTGCCTTATGTCTTGACCGCCCCTTATTAGGCGGTTGCCTTATGTCTTGACCGCCCCTTATTAGGCGGTTGCCTTATGTCTTGACCGCCCTATGTCCGCCAGTTTATAGGCGGTCGGTTGGGGCTTGACCGCCTGCTGTCCGCCTGAATATAGGCGGTTGCAACTTGTCCGTGACCTATTTCCCTTCAAACTTTGACCGGCTCTAGATTCTTCATTTGGACTCCGTTTTCTGAGCCGTTTGCGTTTATGCGTTCGTCTCCTCGTCTACTTTACTCCCGGCTTGGTTTTCCTCATGTTAAACCAATAAATTTGTGAGATAAACAATAAAACATAAACTAGAGGAAAACTAACCGAAGTGGAGAAATGAGCAAGAAAAGTGCTAATAATATATATGAAATACACCTATAAAACATGCTCATTTGGACACTTATCAGAAATTACAACAATTTTTAGAGTTATGGGTTCGGGGGCTTCGTATGAAATTTTTAAGGGTTCAAATTCTTTCATTACCCCTTAGAAATTGCTTTTCCTCTAATATTATAATTTTAAGGCAAGACTTTTATGACATTATTCCTTTTATTACAATGTTTTTATTAGTCCTGGAAGCTATACCGAAATTAGAGCTTAAAGATGATTTTCCCCTCTTATTCTTTTCACGTCTAAGTGGCAATAACTCGGACCAGACCTTATCAATTTCCTTTTGATAACCAACAATATTAAAAATCCAATCTAGCGATCGCACCTAAATTGGTGCAGCCACATGCCATGATGAAAATAAAATTACCATGTCAGCATTTTCTCAGCATCTTAAATTGAAGCGAACAGCGACGAGAATAAACGTAGATTCAATGATTTATCCAAATCAAATGAATAAATAATATTTCATTGTCATTAAATGATTCTAACTTTTAAACTATAAGTCCAAAATTAAAATTTTTTGCACCATTGTTCATCTAAATTCAAACTCTTTAAAACAAGACCAATCATGAGTATGTTTTGATAAGTTTAAAAATGTATGTTGGTTACATATACATATCAACATATATCCACGACACTTATGATTCACCACATACAATTTAAAATACACCATATAACATTATTAATACACCACAAAATAATAATGATTCAGTATTTGTTCTGAAATTTGTTATCTAAATCACCACTTATTAGTTAATAAATCATAATACTAATTTCATTGAATCATAATATCAAATTTAATGAATCATACCATAATTTTAATGTATCATCAATAACATATAAAAATAAAAAATTTTAAACAATAATACAACACAAAACAATATTTGATATATAATTTTAAAATACATTACAATACAATAATAATATACTAAAAACAATAATGATTTTTTATTGGTTCCGGGGTTTGTTATCTAATTCACCACTTATTAGTTAATGAATCATATATAATATCAGTTTTAATGAATTATAATATCAATATTAATGATTCATATTTTTCATTTTAGTGTATCATCGCAAACATATAAAAATAAAAAATTTTATACAATAATACAACACAAAATAATATTTTGTATGTATGAAAAATACATGATTCATCATATAAGGTTTAAAATACACCATACAACAACAATAATACACTACAAAACAATAATGATTTTTTATGGATTCCGAAATTTGTAATCTAATTCACCACTTATTAGTTAATGAATGATAATATCAATTTTAATGAAACATAATATCAAAATTAATGAATCATATTATCATTTTAGTGTATCATCATACAAATGTAAAAATATTTTTTTTTTCAAAGTTATCAAAATATATCCATGTCTGGTCTTGTTTTGAAGAGCTTGAATTTAGATGAACAGTGGTATAATTATTTTTCATTTTGGACTTATATACTACAAATATGATTAAAGAGGGCAATACTAATACTATTAAAAAGGGCAATGTCAAACATGTCCTAATAGTTAATATAAAATAAGGCATCATAATTATATTGTGTTAGACCCTGATAAAAAAGACAATTATGTATTTTGTTGTATTTGTGCAATCATAGACAACGATAATTTTTTTCTGTAGTTTTTAGGTAAAGCAATTACAACAAAATTTAATTAGGCCACCTTTATTTACACAAGTAGCACGGCGTAGAAATTGATTTTTTAATGTAAGTGCGCCTTCTCCGTTTTTCTCTCTTTCTACAGAAACTGATTCCGTTCTTCTGTGTATCCTCCTCAAAAACCTACTGCGACACAGTGAGAACGCTCCCATCTCTTTTTCGACCTCGAACGCATCGATCGGATGTAAGATCAACGAAATTGCAAGTGACTTCTTACTATCACCGCACAATGGTCAAGAGCACACCATCACCATGCTCAAGTTTAACCAGTGAATTACTATACACACCGTTGTTCAACTTCAAAGTTCTTCAAGGTACTAATCATCGCTGGTCTTGAGTTTATGACTTCCTAATTTTTGAAATTTTTTGCATCTTCTCCTTAATGCACTTTTGATTTCGTTCAAATCTCTTCACTCCACACGGTTAGGGATTTCGATCTCTTTGTGAAATTTGTCGATCTCCTTGAGTTTATTACTTCCTAATTATCAAAAAAATCTGCATCTTCTCCTTCAGGCACTTTTGATTTTGTTCAAATATCTCCAATCCACATAGTTATAGGGTTTCCAGTCTCCTTGCGAAATAGAACCAAAACTGATAAGATGAGCCACGGAAAAAGTGTTTCCTCCCTTCACCTGGTGTTGTCTTTGCTGTCATTCCAGAGCTGTTCTTGTTTGATTTTTTCCTCTCGAATTCGTTGACTTCGTTCCTTATGTCAAATCTCACTCCAGTAGCATCACAGCTCTATATCTGGCCTCTGTACGGTTATCCCAGGTCTTCAACAAATTTACATATCCATTGTCAGAAACTTAAGAGATGAGATCTATCTTCAACAGTAAAACATATTGCCAATTATCAGCTGATGCTAAAGTCTACTACTAACCCACTAAGCATAAACACTTAAGTAATTTAAAAAGCATGGGATATTAAACATCGTAATCAACCGTTGTCTTTGCCTTCTCTGAATTTGTTTGTAAAATTATTAGATCCACACTGCAAATGTTGAGTTTGCATGCCAGTTAGCTTTCTGGTACCATGAATTCACATTAATAAGTGAATGACGACTAATGACAGTTTGGTGTCTTCCTTAATTTACTCTGCATTCTTCCTCTGATTTTTAAATTTGAATGTGATGTAACACCTGTACTGCGAAGAAATATCAAGCTACACATATTGTTTGACAATCTCCCATAGATGCTAGTGGTTTCGTTCGATGTATATGATTCTAGTTGGTTATGGCTTTTACATTCTAATTTCTAGTGTTTGTATGTTGTGTATGCAAGTGTGATTGAAGCTGTAGAACATGAGAGTTATGCTTTCCTCAACTTCCAAAGGGTCATCATGCTACAAAATTTGAATTACCTTCCTTCATTAGCTATTATTTGATCATTATGCTACAAAATTTGATGAGAGATATTAGGTATAAGAGATTGTACATGACTAATTAGAAGATGTAAACAGAAATAAAGAGAGAGGTGTATGTATGATCTTTCTCAGTCACACATGTATGTCAATGAATTCAGCCTGTTAATTTACAATCAAAGTTAATTCTAAAGTGTTTGATACAATTAGACTACACTTACGTAATCTGAACATTTTATGATTTTAGTGTTTTGAAGCATGAGTTCAGAAACACATCACATGCCTGATGAACCATTGGACATTTCTGGTGACACATCTCTACTGCAGAATGGCCAGAGGAAAAAAAGAGAAGGTAAGTAGTTGATGTTACTTAGGTCGATGGTTAACTTATCCTTAGTATCCTAATTTCTATGCAAAATATACTTCAACAATGGTTAACTTATTCTTACTTGATGATATTCATATCCGGGAGACATGTTCTTGATCCCACAGTATGTTATGTTTGACTTCTCTTCTACTTCCTGGTTAGGATATAGATAATAAACTTACAATGGAACTCATAAGAGAGCAAAATGCAAATGTGACCAATGAAAGCTTCATAATTCTTTCCTGATTAGTTAGGAAATAGAATCAAATCTACCTACTCCTTTAGGTTGAGTTTTATCCCAAACAACAGCTGTTTGAGAGATGTAGCAAATAATTGTTCAACTGGGATTGATGCAGAGCAGTGGAAATGGTTGGTTTACAACTACTGGAGTTGTCCCAGGCAAAGAGTAAGCAACCTTTTCATATTTTGAATATTGTATAAACTAAACTACCTTAATAAATTAATACATATCTTTTATGTTGTTTCTTTGAGTATAGGAAAGGAGTGAAAAGAATCATGCTGCTGCTCTATCAAAGAAGATTTGCTCACGCAGCGGAGCAAAGTCCATTGCTCGAATCATATACGAGATTGTAATATTCTGAATTTTTAAAGGCCTGCCATATTATTCTTGGGGAAATAAATAGTTGAAACATTAATTTTGTTTTTTCATTGTAGGATGGAGAGAATGAAAGGTCCGAGATCCCCCAGAAGCCCATCAAACTCTGATGTGGAAACAAAAATGAACTCGAGGACTGAGCCTAAGTATATCCAATTGTGGTTAAGACAAAGAGGTGATTATCTGAAAATTAAATGTGAATAGATGGTAAAATATAGTAGTAGTAGGTATCCGTACATCCTCCTTCAATCACTACTAATATTCAACTCATTTCTTTAAATTCATTTATAACTACTCTATTAATTAGTCTACTATCTATTTGCACTAACTTCTACTCAAACAAATTAACAGTTGAATTGTTTAACTTTTTTTATCATACTTGATCTTAGGAACATTAGTGGCAAAATGGATGAAGAGGCTGAATACATTTTGCGAAAATTCCGAGAACTACATTTGAAACAGATCGAGGAGAAAGGATTAGATAATCTAACTATTGAAGAAGCATATCAAATTGTCTTAGGCCATGCTTCAGGATATGCTCGTGGATTGGGAAGAGCACACCCAATGCCAACCAAGAAATCGTCTATTTGGAGATCTGAGCTACAGGTTGAACTTGAGCAACTTCGAGAGTGAGAAAAGGAATTACGAGCTGAGCTTGTAAGAAAAGAACAAGAAGCACTAGAGAGGGAAGCAAGAAGGGAAGAAGCTGCAAGAGAAAGAGAAGCAAAACTTCAGGAGGAGTTCATGGCAGAATTGGCCAAATTCAGTGGCATGGTCACCAAGCTTACAGGTTAGTGAATTTTGTATCATATTCTCTGTAATTAGGCATTGGAGAGCTAGGATAGGATATATGTTATTACATTTTCTGATCGTTCCATGCATGTTAGTACATTTTAATTTGAACATAGCCTAGTCCTATGGCGTGTCTTGTGTATCTGAATATCTACCTGATTGTGTCGGTTTATTCATGAAGATAATGCTGCTATGGTATGTCTTGCATGTCTGAATATCTTAGCCTAGTCCTCTGGTGTGTCTTGCGTGTCTGAATATCTACTTGATTGTGTCGGTTTATTCATGGAAATAATGCTGCTATGGTGTGTCTAATATCATAGCCTAGTTTTATGGCGTGTCTGAATATCTGAATATCAACTTGACTGTGTCTTGCATTCCAAATGTGAAATGATGCTGCTAGCAGTAGAACACCATTGATTATCAACTTTTGCTTCTGCATGTTGTTGATCTATTATGATGTTCACTTCATTTTCTTTAGTTTCATGTGTGATTATGCTAGTGGAAGGCATCAATAACACATGCCTGTTGAAGGCATCACTCTTCCATGCCCATATGATGTTCACCGTCAATGTGAAGTTTCCTAATATTGCTTCTGTTTGCCTTGAGTTGTTTCATTTTTCAAGAGATGATGACCAACTTTTTGGCTTGTATTGAATCTGGGGAGGATGAGATATTATCTAAGTGAGTATTATTTGCTTACGTATGTCTTTGTTTATGTGGGTTATTTATGTATAAGGGTTTTGATTGAATTTGCAAGCTAAACTTCTCCACCAAACACATTCTGACCATTATTTTTTTCATTTGCCACAGGTGCTAGAGCAGCACATAATTAGAGGCCATCTCATAATGAAGTCTTAGGGAGCTGTTGCTACACCATGAAGGATTTAAGAGGATTTTAGGATCATAGTTGTTGCTGGAAATGAAGGATTTTAGAGAATTTTGAGATTTCTGATCTTATAGCTTGACAATCATTATATATTATTACTGTGAAAATGTGTAGAACATATACTATACCTTTGTTTTTTATCAGTTGGTTTGTTGACAATCAACCTTGGTGGTGATATTCCTTGTACGATCAATCAGATCAATTTTGTAGTTTGTTAATCATACTTTGATCAATGAAAACAGCACCCAACCCAATCACTGAGTGCTTTCCATATGTTGCTTCTCCATTTGTATTCCACTTATTTTCTTAGATATGTGATTAATGTTCTACCTATATGATGGATTATATTGTCCATTGTTAATTGTCAAATAGGGCAATTAAAATATATTGTTTCTTTCTTATATTCAAAAAGGGCAATTATAGCAAACACTGTCTTGAATGGTTAATATAAAAAAAGGGCAATTAGGAAGTAATGTCTTTTCTATCACTTGTAAATATGGCACGGTGCATAAAATGCCTTTCTTGATTGCTGTTAAAAAGGGCAATATTTTGCTGTTGTGTTTGATGTGAATCAAAGACAACAATATTTTCTTGTAATATTTGATTTTAACCAAAGACAACAATATTGTCTATGTCGTATTTGATAGTAACTATAACAACATATATTAATGCCCTATTTGATGAGATTAAAGAGGGCAATTCCTAACATATGTCATGTTGATCTACCGTAACAAGGATAAAAGGGCAATGTAATGGCAATAGTTATTGTGTTGTTATTGACTATTAGGGCAAAAAGTAAATCAGAAAGGACAAGTTTTAATGCCCTTTCTGACCTAATATGTTGTAGTGTATTAAAAGTTACAACCATTTAAAGTTAATATAATAAAAAGATAGTCCAGTCAACAAAACAATCCAGTCAGCAGCTGACTGGACTGCCAAATCATTGTCCCACTCCTACCTCACGTACGAACTCGCTGCACAATCGAATTTGCGTTAAAAATCTACCTATCACATCTGATCCTTTCACGTGTTCATCCATGACAAAATTAACCAGCACACTAATGATAATAACAATAACGACAATAAACAAGTTAATTAATTAAAGCACTTACTAGCAAACAAACCAAATAAAAAATGTCGGCCAAACCTGGTGATGGAGAGGAGAGCTCACAATTATCTCTACGTGAACCAAGCTACTCTTTATTTTATTTTTGGTCAACTTAATCCCTGACCCCTCGGTTTGACTCCCATTCCATTTTTTCACAGAAGTTATCTCCCTTCTTTTACAGAGCATTCAACAACCTGCAACATCACATCAATGGGTGTAGGAATAACCACCGGACCTTTTCCATTCACGAGCCTTGTTATCGCACCTTCCTTGCTTTCTACCTCTCCCCTCTTTCTTCTTGATTCTTCTTTCCTGATGCGGCTGATGACTAACGTGGGTGATGAATTGGCTTCAAACAGATTGAGACAACCACTAGATAGGATTATCGTTCATCATTCTCCTCTCTGGACATGAAGACTGCTGGAGTTTTCCTTCTTCTGTCAAACTTCAATACCAGAATGATGTTAATGCAGAAGCGTGGCATTGCTGGTCCCTTCCTTGTTGCGCGTTGTTGATGTCGACTTCAGAAGATGAAATTAGACAGGGATGATACAATCTCCTATTGTCACAGGCAGGAACAAAGGAATATGGCGACGTTGCCAGTCATTGTTGGTACCGGTGAAGATGAATTGGTGGGTCGATGCAGCTAGGACGTGATGGTGCTAAGCTTGGACAGAGATTGTAGTTGTATAAAGCATGGAAGCTAGCGTTCCGGCTGGTGTTTGGCAGCAAAGCAGTGGTACGTAGTGAATGGGGAGAATTTCACAATATGGACATACTACCATCTAGTAATGCCGTGTATTTGTTTGGCATACGAGAGCAGTAGTGAGTAGTCATCTTCTCGTATGGTGTAGCGGTGATGTGGTGGACACCGGCAGTGGTGGACCCAGAAGTCAGATCTTATGGGGTCCAAATTTTTTTCGACATTAACATATATTAAATTTAAAGGTATATAAGTGTGTGGTCATAAATTTATTGAACATTAGTATATAATAATAATATATATCAAATTTTAAGGTAATATTTAAATTTTAAATAAGTATGTAGTATTTGTAAATTAGACTCGTTTTTTAAAAAGTTAAAACATATTACTTGATGGGGTTAGACTTTAACATGAGATCAAAGAAGTAATTTTGTTCCATAACATTAAAAACTAAAAATAGGTCGACAATAATTGAACTTACAACCTCACATATAGGAACATGTCTCTACCACTAAATTATTATCAACTTTCAGTATTTTACTCAATTTTATTTTATTAAAACTATAATTCAAAAAATTATCGTTTTAGTTATAAGAAAAGCTATGGGGTCCTGGACCCCTCAGGACCCCGCCTCGGTCCGCCCCTCACGGGGATCATGCTCTTGTAGCGAAGACGTGACGCCGAGGAGATTTGTATGTGTCATGTGAGTACGAGTTCACACCGTATGATGGCTGTATGAGCATGAAAGATTAGACAATGTGGATGACAATACTCAAGAGGGACGAAAGACTACAACATTGGATTGTAGTTATTTCTGTCGTGTCGTGTATGCTCGTCTCTCCCCCCTTATAACAAGAGTATGCAGTGATTATATAGTGGAAAGAGTGGAGATGTAGATCAATAAAAGAGGTTCGAGAATCTTAACAACTTAACAAATTTCTGAATTTAAAAAATAAACAAACTAGTTAACAGGAAGTGAGAGATAAGATTGTAAAGAAAAATAAAAACGTATCTAAAAGAAAACCTTAAAAAACTAAACTATAAATGAGTAAAAATTTCAAAATCACTTAACAAAAAATGAGGAAATTTCGAAAAACATTGTTTTGTTAACAAAATAAACTACTAGTAAAATAGAAATGATTTTTGTTTTTTTTTTGTATTTGAATTAAGAGAATAAAAAGGGATAAGGATGAAAAATAACAATAAGAATTATCTAGAAAAAAGGAATGGATAATCAATGCGAATACAATTTTTGTTTGTTTTTTATTAAAGCACGTTTCAAAAGATTTTTTTTTTGTGTTTTGGATTTTTTTTGAAAGAAAATAAACTATCAATGAAAATAGAAAGAAACATTTTTTTTGGCTTTTTCACAAATAGAATCTAATTTTGAAAATTATAAATAAAAGAAGAAAAGAAAGAGAAGGATTAAGTAGAAAACAAAAACTACAAAATATGTTTGTCATTAAATAGACTCAAACCATTGACCTCTTGTATCTCCTCCCTCTTCTCTACCATTATGCCAATATAATTCCATGTTAAACATACCACCTATCTCAGTTTTCATGCTATCATTGATCACATATGAACCTTATCCCCTCAAAGACCTAGAAACACCCCTCTTCGCTCAAATGGGGTAAAAAATTTGGGTATAACAGTAACCTGGGTCACTTGAGATCTTAACTTATCCTATTATGAATAATGCAAATGTTATTATTAATTAGTAGAAAGTTACACAAACTAAATTTCCAAAGTTGAATTAACAATCATTATATTATTTTAGGATTTTAATACTTATCATTTGACTGATAATGTCTTTTGTGGTATCATTGTACTGAGGATTTCCAGGATGCAATTTTTTGGGAATAGGCCTGGCAAAAAAGTAACAAAAATGAATATACGATCCGAAACACAACTCAACATTAACATATATAGGTATTTAATTTTATATACAAAGCTAATTTCATGTCGTGTATCGTATATACATGGTTTATTAACATTTTGCGTATCGTATCTAGTTGTATACATATCGTGCATACACGAAATACCTGTAAATAATTCGTATACACATATAATTTGTGTCCACATGTAATTCGTGTACACATGAATAAATTTCGTGTTACTTATTTATTTCCTTAATTTATGTAAATATATTGTTTTGGTATTCCATTTATGTATGTGCTACTCATTTCTTTCACTAATTAGTGTATACATGTTATTCGTGAAGAGATGAAGAGGAGGAAGAAGAAAGTGAAGAAATCTACCTCCATTAAAGCTCTAGAGCTCCTCTAATGGCTAATTCTCCTTCTTCCCTTCCTTTTCCTTTATTAATGGCTGAGTAGTCTCATTTGTATCCTAGGATGGGGTTTGACCCTAATATTTCTCATTGAATGCTAGAAACCTAACTCATTGAATGCTCTTGTTTTATTCCCTTTAATATCAATTAATGCTCTAATTTGATCACTTATTGCATTTATGGTGGTTCCATTCAACATTTGAGTTTGAGTTTGGAATTTGACTAAAAGGGGGATAAACTCTAACTTTTGCTCTCTTGATTTTGGGGGTAAAGTCTTAGAGCTATTATTAAGAGTCTACTTAATGCTACGTGGTGACTTAAACCTCCTTTAATTAAGGGGTTTGGCTAAGTATGTAAGAATTGGGTTTCCCATGATTTGGGGATTCATGAATTGAGCTATAATAGGCAATGAGATAATATGGTTATGAGATTCTTTGGGTGATTTAGGTGATTCCCCACTATCCTATGGTACTTTTCATCCAATTCCATCAAACAATCAATTTACTGTTTTATTGCTTTCCTGTTTACAAACAACTAAGCTTGCCTTCGGCTAAACCCCCGTTTACAGTTTTTATTTGCATTTTACTAAACTACCGAAGCTTAGGATTTAGAAACCAATTTCTTTGTGGATATGACACTTGTTATATTGCAACAAATTGGGTGCACTTTCCCGTTTAGCTAGGTTTAATTACTTATGCTAGTAAGTTTCTCAATAATCGGTACCGATTTGGTACTCAATGAATGTTGCTTCTATTTTACTCTACTATTCTGGTTTATTGATTTAGCATCTTGGCGTGCAGTGTAGTATGTATATCCACTAATGTCATGCCCTTCAAATGATGTAATATTAGGTTCAGATCCTACTGCTAAACATCTGATCTTTTCACTAACAAATTCTGGATTTGATGATGCCTTTTCAAACACATGATCTTTGAACCATTGAACAAACATTTGGTTTTGTTCTTTTGTCAGCCAAAGGTAGTCTTTGGTAGGATTTTGTTGTCTCAACTCAGCCATATGAGTATCAAAGAAAGGTTCAACAACCTTAAGGATTGTGACACAAATAGACGTGCTTGATGAATCAGATGACGTGGAACTTGCACAATCTTTCTCCCAATGACACTTTTGCCCTTAAATTTGTCATAGTGTCATGGTTTTGGAATACCAATTGATTTCGCTTCATTCAAATAATCTATCACAAATTCTGTGACTTCCTTAGTCATTATCACTTCAATTATGCTCCCTTATGGTCGATATCTGACATAATGTGTATTATTAAGTGCACCATTATGTCAAAGAAATATTATGGGAAATACATCTTCATTTGACATAATGTGACCATAATTTCATATTGTAGACATCGAGAGAGTTTACGTCAATTATCTTGCAACAAACGACGTTGAGGAAGAAACATAAACGGGTTAACACATTTTTAACATCATTTGGCAATATCCCTCGGATTGCAACTGGAAGAAGATGTAACATCAGTACATGATAATCATAAGACTTCATTGTAGCAGAAATATGTGGCTATCTCTACCTAGGCAGTGTACCTATCATTTTGTGAGTAAAATGAATGAAGTGGGGTTGTCGATCTTAAGGACCTTGTTCAATTAATTGACAAAAACTAAATTAAACTAAGAAAACAGGAAACATCACTTTTTCAGGTTCACTTAACTTAACGAAATTACTGACTTAATGAACAAACATAAAAATAATAAAACAATTAAAATAAACTGAATAAATAAATAAAGAATAAAAACTTTAAATCTAAGGAAGCACCCCAGATTGTTATACAAACCTTCACTTTTTAATCTATTAATAAACTCTTTCCTAATTCTGCAAGAAACTCAGAAACTATAATTAATTCGTCAACGACTAAGTCTAACGAATCCTAACTAGTTGCTAGAACTAGCAGCAGACTAATGCTCTAATCCGGACACAACTAATCGCATAAAGAACAGTTTTTATTGGAGACCGATTAACCGATAGGCGGGATCACACTTCTAGTCGCTAATCAGGTTTAACTTCCTATGTCTTGTTATCTATCTTAGCTCTCGCGTGTTGATTAGAAAACTCCAAAGAGGGCTTTAATAATTAGCTAGAATATTAAAGCGCATGAAGAATTGGAATTAAACTACTACATTAATGAATTAGAGAAAGATTACAAATAAATATAAAGATTCGGTTTGTTACCCCAATCCGAGGAGCTAGTTTAACTACTCAAACATAAATATAGAAATAATAAAAAACAACAAAGGAAGAACACATTAACAAATTTATATAAAAAGGAAGAAGAAACTCTGTTAAGAAGATTCCTCGTTCTGCCTTCCGTCGTCACGTGTCTTTGCATTAATCCTCTACTAGAAATGTGAAGTGCTAACAATGGTAAAGTTGTGGGTGTGGAAGGAGAGAGAGGAGTCTGTAGCCTCTGTTGGAGGTGCTACAGAGGCGTGAATGTCCCCCATCAGCAAAACCTAATTATCCTTTTATAACAGCCACCAAAATCTTTATCAATTCCAGCCTTTTGTGACATGGAGTGATGATTAATCAATCATCGATTAATTTGTGTGGGCCGATGATGATTTGATGAGATCTTTCGTGCATGTGTGAGACGACAGATATCAAACCATGAGTGAATTAGTATGAAACCGTTAATTGTTGTGAGTTTGCATGGAAATGATGATTAAATCATCATTATCTTCATCTAAGACAGATATGTAAATGATTTGTATATATGTGAGTGCAGCCGAGTGATATACAAATGTGAACGTGATTAATTCATGATATATCCTTCTGTTAGGCAGCGCCTCTTTCCATATATTTATTTATATATATCACCACTTGTTGTGTTAGAATCTTCATGAGAAATTCTATGCCTTTCCTAGACTTTTCCCTGCATTAGACACATAAAATGTATCAGTTCACATCAAAACATAAATCTAAGGAAAAACATATGATAAGTGAGAAATATGACATGAATTGTTGTGAAAATGGGAAGAATTAAAGCCATAAAAATAGATGTATTTTGCACTTATCATTCATACCTAACAGTTTTAAATCTTCATCGATACATTGTTCTTCCAGTTTGAAGCGTACCCATATGGTACTTTTACAAAGTGCAAACATTTGCAAAAGCTAACATTTTCATGCTTTGAAAGTATACAACATGGAGGAGGTAGGTATATCTGTTTCTCATTATCTTATGGGTGTAACTCTGCTCGTATACCCATGGCTTGCATGTCTTTTCTCACTTTCAATTCATCTTTTGTTTGGCTAGGTATGTTGAGCGAAGTCCTACTCACCGCCTCACTAATGTTCTTCACGATGTGCATGATATCTAAACAGTGTCTCACCAATAGATGTCGCTAGTGCAGAAGATCCCAAAAGCTACAACGTTTTTCCTGACATTCTTTGTTGGTTTTGATGTGTTTCCAAAATCATTTACAATGTCCTTAGCCTTTGCACACACTCCCGTATAGGTCAAAGGTAGACGGGCCACACAAGTCTTGGCCTCACCATTGAAAAGTTTCTTCTTTCGATAAGGGCACTAGTAGAATATAGATTTTTGCTAACAACAAAAAATCGTTACCAAAAATCTAATTCGTTACTAATTTGATTTATTGTAACGACAAAAGTCATTGCATGTCGTTACACGTGATGGCGTAACCAAAGATCAATTCATTTATTGTAATGACTTTTTGTTGGGTAAAAACCTAACGGCAAGTATACCGGTCAATTATAGCAAGTTTTCCTAGAAGTGTCCCTCCAGGTTATCGAATCCAAGGGAGGCAGCGTTTTAGTTTAATTAATATTTAAGAACAAACTAATGAAATAACTCAAGTAACAGGGGGGTTTTGTTTGTTGAATTACTAGGTAAAGAAACAAAATGTAAATAAGAACAGGGGTAATAAATGCAAGAGCAATATTAAGCAAGATAATGATATTTCTGAATTAATGGGAAGGGAAAATTCCGGTTTACTACTCCTCCTAATTCTTCGGTTCCTTTCTCGATGTGTTTACCAAAATTTAGATTAAAATCCCAGAACTGAAATATTCCACGTTCGGTCTCCCGCTCGGTGGACTAATTAACAGCTAATAAATCTTAACTCTCGTTACAAATTTACTAATTGCTAACAGCTTTAAGAATAATCCAGTTTAATGATCAGTTAATATCCTAGAGGAATTACCGTCTCTAAATTAACCGGTGTTGTTCCTGTTGTCTATTATCTACCGCAGTTCTCACTTATAAGCAGATAAACTGATAAAATCCAGTAATTGGCCATATCACAAGATTTATAAAAATAAATAAGGAACAACACTTTAATCTGTTAAAATGGTAAAATCACAAAGATAATGGAACCTTAAATTTGGATTACATAGCAAACCGAAATTTATAAAAACTACTCAGCCATGGAAATAAAATACTGTGAAATATGTAAATAACATTCAAGAGGAAGAGCAAGAAGAAACTCTGATTTAAAATTCTTTGATGGAGTCTCTGTGCATGACCAGCCCTTTTCTTCTGCTCAATCTCCAGAAAATGGGGTGAATTCCTCAACTGCAACTTCGTGCACTTTCAGAATTTTGGAAAGATGGACGTGTGTAGTTATGTGGGTGATAATGAGGTGATATTTATTGGAGGACGTGTGTGAAATATGGCTGATGGATGTGATTAAATGGAGGAGTATAATGGATGGGGAATGGAATGGTGTACGTGAGGGAGGAGATATTATCCGATGGATATTGTGTGTTTTAGAAGAGGGATGATGATGGTTATTTATAGTGTGATTATGGATATGTAATGGTGGATGTAACGATGTGTATATAGGTGGAAAGTAAATGATCGTGGAGGACAAGGTGCAGAATAACAGTAATGGAAAGGAAAGAATGGGGCGGCCGTATATAATAAGCTCATCGTTATGGGAAATCATGGGGCGGCCATATATTAAACTTATCATTCCCTTTTCATATGCTGGCGCCGCAGATATGTCGGTAATCCCATGTGGTCCGGGTCTTAGCTTGTGGAAGAGGTCCCGGACCGTGCATTTTGAGAAGTGATTTTAAATCATCGTCTGTGTGGTCCGGGACTTAGGCCGTGTATCAAGTCCCGGACCATATCTGAAAACATATCGAGAATTATATTGCAATTGTAGTCCGGGACTTAGGTCATATACCTAGTCCCGGACCATATCTGAAAACAAATCGATGATTATATTGCAATTGTGGTCCGGGTCTTCACTCCTGCCTCAAGTCCCGGACCATAAATGAGTTTAAACCGAGAGGGCTTTTCTTGACTCAAATCAGTTTGTTTGAAATGCCATGGTCTCCAACAATGATAGGAACATGTTTCCTTGAGATTATAACCTGAAAAAGCATACAAAAACCATAAAAGAAGATAATTGCAACAAGAACACAAAAATACTCATAAGACAGGAATTTAGCAGTAAAAAGCAATGAATTAGGTGTCAAAAGACCCTGTAGAAATAGGTAAATTCCTGACTTATCAACTTCCCCACACTTAATCTTTGCTTGTCCTCAAGCAATTACTGCAATCAAAATGTATCAGAATTCAAAATCAGGGATTTATCAAGAAGGTGTACAAGGAAATCTAATGCCGAAAAACAGTCATAAGAAACAACGATTAGTACTGCAAGTTTTCTTAAACAGTGAAGCTAGGGTGTTTGACAAATGCATGAGACAATCATCATAACTATTTAGTCCAAACTTCACTCAGGGCTTTACTCTCCATTTGCTTTCCACAATTCCTTTGGACGACAAGGGGCAAGAAGTAATGCCATATTCCACATTACCTTTCATTGCCACATACTCATAATCAAGGAAGAATTTGCAATAAAATGTTTAGCATGAAAGATCTTTCCTTCCAATTTTTTTGAGTAAGCATTATTCATTTCATCCCCCCAGACTTTTTCTCCCCATCCTTGTAGCGGTGTTGGGCCTTCTATCCCAGATCAGATGATCTTAGGTAGATGAGTGATGAGGCACTCCATGGGCTTAATTACCGAATGGGAGAGGCCTGTTCCGGTTCAGAATAGATTAGAGGAGTACCTTGTCTTTGTCCTTTCCTTCCATTCAATCCAAAACTTTCCAAAGCCCCAAGTTAGTTCAAACAAAATAGTCACAAAATGGTCTCACCTTTTATTGAGGGAAATAGATGAAAATTTTAACCAAAACTAACAATACAAGCAGTATAACCAAAGTTCTTATGACCGAAGTTTCAGATTAAATCTCAAAATTTTCACTACTTGTACGTTATTCCCGACTGATGCATCTGACCACAAGTGAAAACCAAGTATGTCGAATTAAAATTTTTTGTGGAGGATCATCAAAGGTTAGTGAAGAGAGTATAAGTCTTGTCAGGAGCCATAGAAAACAAACAATTAGATGTGCAACCCCCTTACTACTTCCCCACACTTAGAAAATAGCAATGCCCTCATTGCTACTGGAATGTGATAATAGTGTAAAAGAAAGAATAGGACTCCCCTGAATAATCGGTGAAGATGATGTCCCCACACTCATGACAAGGAACGGGAGACTTAAGGAGGGTTGTGAAAATTTCGGCAGAGTCTCCTTTGTTTTCTTTCGATATCGCACACAAAAGATGGTAGTCCTATTGGAATATCTAGAAGCAACAAACAATATGGGGCAATAAAGTCAAGTAACATAACCAAGTAGTGGCAGTAGCAGAGGTACCAAAGTAACCATAACAATCCAACAAGAAAATGAAAAGTACCAGAAAATGCAACCTAACAAGCTAAAAGTCATTAAAACAGCCAGAGTTAGGAAATAATAGATAATCCACAACAGCAATAACAAGATAAAGAGTCTGAAACGAGAAGATCATAAAACCAGCATAAGGTCTACTGAGGTGGTGGGTGATCCCGAGGTAGACGCCAGGACTCCAGCTGAGCGAAGCGGGCATCATAACGAGCCGCATACTCCGTAAACCTGGCGTCCTGCCCAGCCGTATACTCTGTAAACCTGGCGTCCTGTCTGGCCTCATACTCTCTCTGTCGAATGTCCAGCTGAGTCATGTGAGCAGCAAGACCATCGACCCGTGCAGTCATCATCCCCTGCCAATCAGAAAACTGACGAAACATCTCGTCATAACCCGGTGTAGGAGCAGTGGGCATCGGAACGTCTGGGATGTCACCACCAGCGGCAACAGCAGGGGGCTCAACCTCAGCAGCCGCACCAGGTCCGGGAGCTCGTGCACCTGGCTGTGCGTGTCGGCGCTTCACCCACTGATCATCTATCTTCTCCCATTGGTAAAAGCGCATCATCGTCATGTCTATGGGAGACCGGGGGTACTGGGGCTGCTCATCGGAACAATCCACCCCAGCGGCAGCAAAGAAGGACTGCAGTAAGTGTGGGAAAGGAAGAGAGGCGCTAGAATCTGTGTCAATCACCCGCATCATTGACTGAAAAATTATCCCATGTAGTGCAATGGGGAATGCTTCCTGGGCAAGCGCGTCATCTAGCAGGTAGCACAGCACATAACAATCAATGGAGTTTAGGTCCGCACACTCCCTGGGGCGGATGTTGTACATAATAATTCCTAGGAGGAGGCGCTCGACCGGGGTTTGCAATTTATCTCCCATAACAACCTGCTTATCCCGGGTGTTTCACCGTTGACGGTTCTGAACCGCGGGATCATTTACAATCAAGTTAATGTAATACTCCTTGGCCTGCCTTTCACGGATTGCTTGATTTTCCCGGTCCGCATCAGTTGGGATCCTAGGCCTAGTAGGGATTTGCAAAGCATGTCTAATACGGCTCGATGTTATCAGAATATCCTTTCCTTTAACCGTTGATTTTATCTCCTTCCCGTCGTCCCGAACCGTGGCATTAGCATAAAACAGTTTTACTAGCCTCGGATAATAAGTACCACCCCGGTTCAGCATACAAATCTAGTTTCGTGCGCTAAATATGCTTTCCAGATTGAATTCAGAAATCAACGAGGGATGGACTGACCTTTCGGCTATTATTTTGCGTTCCTTCGCTTGGAACCACTCCCAAGCGCCTTCGGTGATGAATTCGGATCGTTCGGTGTCTTGTACCCGGATTGGTGCATCGTTCAAAGAGGAGGCACCTGCTGTGGAAGCATGTCTTGCTCGTTTTGGAGCCATGTCGATATGGGAATTTGGGGAATTTTATGGTGCGTGGGTTTTGTGTTTGGGCAGGCGACAGAAGCAATTTGTGGCGCGATGGATGTGGTGAAAGTGGAGCGGTGTGGTACGTGGGAGTTGTTGTCGAAGGAGTGCGGGTTGGGGAGGGGAATGCGCAGGTGTGTGGGTTTGGGTGGGCTGGCGAATTCAAGGGCGAGGCATGTTGGAGTGGCGACAGAGGGCGGTGGGTAGTGGGTCGCTACGTTGCGGGATTGAGAATTTGGGGAAGATGGCGGAGTGTGGTGGTGGCAAGGTGAGGTGGTGCGAACGGAGAAGGGGAGTGGGTTCGCTTAAGCGACCGGGGTGAGTACGGGTTAGGGTTGAGGGTGCGGAGGTTGAAGACGAGTGGGTTTATTTTTTTTTTAACAGCTGTAGACGGTCCAGGACCTAGGGTATGGTTGAAGTCCCGAACCAAGGTATAAATCAGGCTGAGAATTTGCATCACCTGTGGTCCGTGACTTAGGCTGGGTTTAAGGTCCCGGACCACCCTTAGTTTTGTTTCGAGGATTTCTTCTGAATGCGGTCCGGGACTTAGGGTAGGGTTGAAGTCCCGGACCACCTCTATTTTTGTTTCGAAACTTATCATCACTTCCGGTCCGGGACTTAGGATATGAAACATGTCCCGGACCACCTCTATTTTTCTGTTCGAGACTTGCCTGTTCCCCTGGTTCGGGACTTAAGCTGTGTAACAGGTCCCGGACCACCCCCTTGAATCTAGCCGTAAATTTACTTCCTAGCACTCTGTTTTTCTTCCTTCACCAAACCTATATTTTGACAAAACCAACCAAAGAAAAATTGCTAGCAAAAGAATTAGAACAAGTAAAAACAAGAATTAAAACTGAAACAAGATGAAAATAAAAAAGATTGGGTTGCCTCCCAATGAGCTGCCCGTCTTTTCGGTCTTTGGCTCAACCATGTTTTTGTTCTCTCAAGAATTCCAGAAGATTGAGCTGTCTTTGAAACCTGGTGACATGAACTCCGAGAAGCTTCCAAAACATTTTTAGAAGACTGCCAGCATAAAATAGTAGCTGCTCACTTTCTGCATTCAAAGTGATCGTACCATGAGCAACTTCTATTCGAGCGTCGCTGTTCTAGGAAGGGTCTTCCAAGGATAATAGGGACCGTTGGATCTGTAGCCATGTCGAGTACGACAAAGTCACAGGGGAAATATAGATGCTTCACCTTAACCATCACATCCATTGCAATTCCACAAGGGTAAACCATTGAGCGATCTGCTAGCTGAAGCGTCATTCGTGTAGGCTGTAAGTCTCCAATTCCAAGCTTTTCAAACAAAGTGTATGGCATGAGACTAATCGATGCTCCTAAATCAGCAAGACAGTGGTCGAAGTCAATGTCTCCTACTCTACATGGAATTGTGAAGCTTCCAGGGTCTTTACACTTCTCTGGTAAGCGATTCTGTATGATCGCTGAACAAGTCTCTGTGAGCTGAATAGTTCCTGTCTCAACTAACTTTGCCTTATTAGATAAAAGCTTCCTTAAATACTTGGCATAGTTAGGTACCTTCGCAACTAAATCAACAAAGGGGATATCAACAGATAGTTGCCGAAGTAAAGTAAGAAACTTATCAAACTCACTATCCTCCTTGGAACGCTTGGTTCTGTTTGGAAATGGAACTGGTGGAGCAACTTCAACTGTAGGTGATGTAGGTGAAGGGGATTTGGTACTTCATAATTCTGCTTATTCTCCAACACCGGTTGCTCTATGCTCACCTCAGGCTCAGTAGCTTCATCTTTACCACTCCTAGTAGTTACCTCTCGCTTCTGTTTCCTTTTCCTGCAAAGGATATTTGTTAGCCAAGATATCATCCACCAGTGTAGCATAATTTGGCATTAACTTAAGCATATCAGAAAAAGGAATATCTTTAGTTAATTTCTTAAAAAGTTTAAGAAATTTTCCAAGCTGTTCATCAAGGTCCATTTTCTTTAACCTGTCAGGAAAAGGAATAGGTTCTTCAAATTTTCGATTGGAAACAGAAGAGTAAGAAGGTTGAGTTTCAGGAGACTCCTTCTCCTTGGGTTTTTCAAAAACTTTACTGGAGTCCTTAACCTCTTTGTGAACAGGTAGAATTGCAGCGACAAGTGGGGTATCTTCTTCCACAACAAAAACAGCTTTAGCATACTCGCGAGGATTCTTTTCTCTGGCTAGGTAGAGCCCCTGCAGGTCTATCAGAAAGTTTTTCACTTAGTTGGGCAATTTGAGTCTCAATATGTTTGTTAAAAGCTCTCTGCTCCAAGATGAAGGTCTTGTTTTCATGGTTGGTGGTCTCTTGCTGTTCGAGTTTCCTATTGGTAGAATGATAAACTCTCGCATCATATCCTCTAAACCTGAACTCACACCAGCTGGCTGTTTCTGTGCCTGCTGGTTCTGCATTTGCTAATTTTGATGAGGTCCCTAAAAATGCTGAGTGTTCTGCTGTGGAGGCCTTTGACTGTAGTTATTTCCCTGGAACCTCTACTGCTGATATCCTTGATTATTTTGGTTGTTGTAGAAATTCCTTTGCCTGTTTCCCAGATAGTTTACCTCTTCATTTTGCTGAGAAGTACATTGGCACATGTTGGAACTTCTACCACAATACTCACACTGTGGGAAAGAATCGGTCACAACAGCGGCATTGGACTGAGGGTTCATCATTGCACACATCTTCTCAAATTGTTTAGACATCGCTTCCATCTTGGCCGCCAGAAAAGTATTCGACTCTACTTCATAAACTCCAGCAGTTTTCTTTGGTGCAGCTTCTCCGGCTCTCGCACCTCCCCATTGATTGGATGCATTGGCAATGGTCTCCAATAATTCCTTGATTCTAGCTATTGGTAGCTCCATGAGGCTTCCTCCTGCACAAGTGTCTACCAACAAGCGACTTGAATGATCCAAATCTTTGTAAAAGGACTGTAAAATTACCTTCTCTCCCAGGCCATGGTGTGGTACTCTGCGCACAATCCCTTTGAAACGCTCCCAAGCCTCCGATAATGTCTCACCAGTGAACTGCTTAAAGTTGGTAATCTCTCCTCTCATAATCAGCATCCGAGAAGGAGGGAAATATTTTGCCAAAAATGCATCTGCTAACTCCGTCCAGGTAGTGATACTGTTGGGCGTCAATGAGTTTAACCATTCTGCAGCTCTGTCTCTTAGGGAGAATGGGAAGAGAGTCAATCTAGCAACCTCTTGCGAAGCTGATGTAGAACAAGCTCCTACCAATCTCAGGAAAGTGTGAGATGGACATTGGGATCTTCGGAGATTATTCCGCTGAACTGAGGTGCATTCATGACCATAGTAACATAGTGTGTCTTGAACTGCCAATGCTCTCCTGCTGGTAATGCAGGAATTACTATTGGTGAGATAAGCCCTTCAACGCTTGGGCGGGTGTAATCCCTCATGTGCCTCTCCGGATTGGTATTCTCATATTAGTTTCTGGGGGGTTGTTTAGAATCCCTTCTTCAACAATTCCTTCTGTTGGTGAATCTTTTAGGAACACCTCCTGCTCAATAGGATGATCCAGCACTAACCTTTTTCGAATCCTTCTTGTTACTCTGTCTATCTCTGGTTCAATTTCGAATTCAGGGTTTCCTTCAGAACGAGTTTTAACCATAAACCAAAATCAGATAACTGACAGTAAAGTAGTTGTAAAAGTAAACTTAATTGGGTAAAACCAAAATAATACTAGAAAAATAAGAAACAAATTGCACAAAGCTAAGAAAATGAACAAAAGAAAAGAAAATAAAGTAAAAATAAAAACAAAACAAAACAAAATTAAATGAAACAATACCAAAATAAAATTAAACTAAGCAACCGTGCCTCCCCGACAACGGCGCCATTAACTTGTTGGGTAAAAACCTAACGGCAAGTATACCGGTCGATTATAGCAAGTTTTCCTAGAAGTGTCCCTCCAGGTTATCGAATCCAAGGGAGGCAGCGTTTTAGTTTAATTAATATTTAAGAACAAACTAATGAAATAACTCAAGTAACAGGGGGGTTTTGTTTGTTGAATTACTAGGTAAAGAAACAAAATGTAAATAAGAACAGGGGTAATAAATGCAAGAGCAATATTAAGCAAGATAATGATATTTCTGAATAATGAGAAGGGAAAATTCCGGTTTACTACTCCTCCTAATTCTTCGGTTCCTTTCTCGATGTGTTTACCAAAATTTAGATTAAAATCCCAGAACTGAAATATTCCACGTTCGGTCTCCCGCTCGGTGGAATCTAATTAACAGCTAATAAATCTTAACTCTCGTTACAAATTTACTAATTGCTAACAGCTTTAAGAATAATCCAGTTTAATGATCAGTTAATATCCTAGAGGAATTACCGTCTCTAAATTAACCGGTGATGTTCTTGTTGTCTATTATCTACCGTTGTTCTCACTTATAAGCAGATAAACTGATAAAATCCAGTAATTGGCCAAATCACAAGATTTATAAAATAAATAAGGAACAACACTTTAATCTGTTAAAATGGTAAAATCACAAAGATAATGGAACCTTGAATTTGGATTACATAGCAAACCGAAATTTATAAAAACTACTCAGCCATGGAAATAAAAATACTGTGAAAATATGTATATAACATTCAAGAGGAAGAGCAAGAAGAAACTCTGATTTAAAATTCTTTGATGGAGTCTCTGTGCATGACCAGCCCTTTTCTTCTGCTTCTCTCATCTCCAAAAATGGGGTGAATTCCTCAACTGCAACTTCGTGCAGTTTCAGAATTCTGGAAAGATGGACGTGTGTAGTTATGTGGGTGATAATGAGGTGATATTTATTGGAGGACGTGTGTGAAATATGGCTGATGGATGTGATTAAATGGAGGAGTATAATGGATGTGGAATGGAATGGTGTACGTGAGGGAGGAGATATTATCCGATGGATATTGTGTGTTTTAGAAGAGGGATGATGATGGTTATTTATAGTGTGATTATGGATATGTAATGGTGGATGTAACGATGTGTATATAGGTGGAAAGTAAATGATCGTGGAGGACAAGGTGCAGAATAACAGTAATGGAAAGGAAAGAATGGGGCGGCCGTATATAATAAGCTCATCGTTATGGAAATCATGGGGCGGCCATATATTAAACTTATCATTCCCTTTTCATATGCTGGCGCCGCAGATATGTCGGTAATCCCATGTGGTCCGGGTCTTAGCTTGTGGAAGAGGTCCCGGACCGTGCATTTTGAGAAGTGATTTTAAATCATCGTCTGTGTGGTCCGGGACTTAGGCCGTGTATCAAGTCCCGGGCCATATCTGAAAACATATCGAGAATTATATTGCAATTGTAGTCCGGGACTTAGGTCATATACCAAGTCCCGGACCATATCTGAAAACAAATCGATGATTATATTGCAATTGTGGTCCGGGTCTTCACTCCTGCCTCAAGTCCCGGACCATAATGAGTTTAAACCGAGAGGGCTTTTCTTGACTCAAATCAGTTTGTTTGAAATGCCATGGTCTCCAACAATGATAGGAACATGTTTCCTTGAGATTATAACCTGAAAAAGCATACAAAAACCATAAAGAAGATAATTGCAACAAAAACACAAAAATATACTCATAAGACAGGAATTTAGCAGTAAAAAGCAACGAATTAGGTGTCAAAAGACCCTGTAGAAATAGTTAAATTCCTGACTTATCAACTTCCCCACACTTAATCTTTGCTTGTCCTCAAGCAATTACTGCAATCAAAATGTATCAGAATTCAAAAGCGGGGATTTATCAAGAAGGTGTACAAGGAAATCTAATGCCGAAAAACAGTCATAAGAAACAACGATTAGTACTGCAAGTTTTCTTAAACAGTGAAGCTAGGGTGTTTGACAAATGCATGAGACAATCATCATAACTATTTAGTCCAAACTTCACTCAGGGCTTTACTCTCCATTTGCTTTCCACAATTCCTTTGGACGACAAGGGGCAAGAAGTAATGTCATATTCCACATTACCTTTCATTGCCACATACTCATAATCAAGGAAGAATTTGCAATAAACTGTTTAGCATGAAAGATCTTTCCTTCCAATTTTTCTGAGTAAGCATTATTCATTTCATCCCCCCAGACTTTTTCTCCCCATCCTTGTAGCGGTGTTGGGCCTTCTATCCCAGATCAGATGATCTTAGGTAGATGAGTGATGAGGCACTCCATGGGCTTAATTACCGAATGGGAGAGGCCTGTTCCGGTTCAGAATAGATTAGAGGAGTACCTTGTCTTTGTCCTTTCCTTCCATTCAATCCAAAACTTTCCAAAGCCCCAAGTTAGTTCAAACAAAATAGTCACAAAATGGTCTCACCTTTTATTGAGGGAAATAGATGAAAATTTTAACCAAACTAATAATACAAGCAGTATAACCAAAGTTCTTATGACCGAAGTTTCAGATTAAATCTCAAAATTTTCGCTACTCGTACGTTATTCCCGACTGATGCATCTGACCACAAGTGAAAACCAAGTATGTCGAATTAAAAATTTTTGGGGAGGATCATCAAAGGTTAGTGAAGAGAGTATAAGTCTTGTCAGGAGCTACAGAAAACAAACAATTAGATGTGCAACCCCCTTACTACTTCCCCACACTTAGAAAATAGCAATGCCCTCATTGCTACTGGAATGTGATAATAGTGTAAAGAAAGAATAGGACTCCCCTGAATAATCGGTGAAGATGATGTCCCCACACTCATGACAAGGAACGGGAGACTCAAGGAGGGTTGTGAAAATTTCGGCAGAGTCTCCTTTGTTTTCTTTCGATATCGCACAAAAAGATGGCAGTCCTGTTGGAATATCTAGAAGCAACAGACAATATGGGGCAATAAAGTCAAGTAACATAACCAAGCAGTGGCAGTAGCAGAGGTACCAAAGTAACCATAACAATCCAACAAGAAAATGAAAAGTACCAGAAAATGCAACCTAAGGTCCATCTGTTGGATGTCTTAATTTCTCATCACTTTTTCTACCCTCCGCATGCCATCGTAAGTTCTTTGCATCCTTCGGATTGGCAAACAACTTTTGAATCGTGGTATGATCAGCAAATACCATAATAGTTTAGTTGGAGGGTTTTTTCTGAACGAATGAGGAGTCACCATCCTTATGCTTATATCGGGGCAACGAACATTTTGGACCCTTGTCTAGTTGTTCATAATCACCCTGTACAACATAGTTGTTAGGACATGCATGGATCTTTTTGTACTCAATTCCCATTCGAGTAAGAAACCGTTCCCATCCGGAAGCATATCATAAAGTAGCTTGAGAAGTGTCGTGAAACTTTTGTCACTTCATCCATATCTCCCCTTCAAGTTGAACAATTCAGTACAATCGTCAATTCTGTGTACTTAATGCACGTAGAGTACAAGGGTGTCATGGATGCGTCCAACAACCTTTGATACTCATCCGGCCTATCAACGAAGTTGTTCTCAACATTATCAAACATCTTGTCTATTTTATAATCATGGTGATTCGGCTCACTATCATTGACTCCTAAATTACTTTAGAGTTTCAAATCGATGCCATTTTCAAAGGAGTGGTTGATTCTTAGGTGACATCGATCATGATTGTACGAGGACACGTCATTGCTTTCAACGCTTTCTCCATGAAAATTCCATATTCTATAATGTGGCATGGAACCATGACACTTCAGATGAAATTGTATTTCCTCGATGCTTGAAAATTTTGTATGATTATGTAATCAACACAAAGACATGGAATTTTCACTGCCTTTGTCAACTCCTTGTGTTACACTACCGCTTCGCAAAACTCTTTCAGTATCTTGTCGAAGTGTTCCCCCCAATAACCATACATCCAGTCACACTCCATACTATATGTGAAATACCCCGACCTTAAATATAGGGATTAAGATTATTCTAATACGTATTTAAGGGCCTAATAACGCCCAAGTAATATTGGTAAGGAAAAATAAATCCAAAAGAATAAAGAAATGCTTAAAAAGCGAAAACGCTAAATAAGCGTTAAATAACCATAGGAGGTATAAGACATTGGTTAGAGTATTATATGGATTCTAAAGGCTTAATAAGGCCTAAATATATATGAGAACAACTCTTGAAAAAATGGATCCAAATAATATATTAAAACGCTAATAGACCTTTAGCGCACGTTTTTCGAGAAAACCCGAAACGTGACTTTAAGTGGTCAAACGAACCCATAAAAATTATAATTCATTAAATAACAGTAATTAAGCATTAACGGAAGCTTAATAATCAATAAAATTAAAAACGAGAAAATTCCGGAAAACGGGTCCGGTTAGTGAATAGTACCGAAACCGAGTAAAATAACGAGCGTTTTCTGTAAAAGACGAAAAACGCTCCAACTGGTATTAATGTGTGGGCCGGTTTTTAAGAGCTAAATAAGCTCTCACACACACACTCACACAAACTAGCTAATTAAATGAAAAGTCAAAAAGTAAAAAGGGGGGAGAGTAAAAAGGAACTCTCACACTCTCTCACACTCTACTCCCCCTCTCTCTCAAGGTTTCCCTCCTCTCTCTCATTTCTCTCCTTCCTCCCAATGCCAACAATAGTGATTTGGAGAAACAAGTGCATCCCCCATCTTCTCTTCCATTTTTGAAGGCTCAAATCTTGCCCAAAATTATAAAAACCACACCATTAGAATCCCCTGGGCAAGGAGAACACTCCTCTCTTTCCAAAATCGAAAACAACAATTTCCACCTCCATGGGTATTCTCCATTTGAAGGTTTGAGACCACCATTGGAAGCTCCTCCTTCTTCTTGATGTTTTAAGGTAAAAATAATCTTGAAAACTCATCTCTTTCTAGCCCTTGTTGGCAAAACGAAAATTCATGTTGAACCCTTGTCTTGTTCCTTGTATTCCAGCCGATGTTGGCTTCTTCCATGGGCTAGAAATCTCACTCTCTTGATAACCAAAGACCTCACTCATTGGTTGGAAGGTAATGCTCTTTCTAAACCCTAAAAACATCTAAATTATAGGGTTAGTTAAGAATGAATGCTAAACTAGAATTTGTGTATTGGTAGGGGCTGTAGCATTGGAGTGTGGACTCCATTTGGAACCGAGAGCAAGAAGGAAAGAAAGGAAAAGGAAGAAGAAAGGAAGAGAATGGAAAGAAAGAAAGAGAAATTAAAATCACAAGGTAAATGCCTTACCTTGAGTTAGATTTGTATGGCGTAGTGTAACAGTTTTTGAGTATTGGAAATGAGTAGTGTATATGGGAATGAGTAATAAGTATGTTGTAGTATAATGAGGAAAGGTAATGTAACAGTTTTGAAGGTTTTAAATGATGTTTGAAGGCTTGGGAAAACTTTTGGTAATGGATATGTATGTGCAGGAATTATAGGGTAGTAGTGAAGTTAGAATGTGAGTACTAATATCTTGAATAAACAGGTTGTATGAATGAGCATTTGTGAGCTGATATGTATGTGGGCAATGTTAAAATATAGGGGAACCTCTGCCCAAATTTGTATGGAAATAGGAGGACTTAGTTGTGTAAGAGGAGGAAACTACCTAGGTAGTAACTAGGTGTATTTGTAGAACTTAAGGTGAGTGGTTTAACACCTTGAAACAGATTTGGAGAAGAGCTAGGTAATGGGATGGAATTAGGATAGAGGTAATGCATTGAGGATGCTAGGAGTAGCATTAGTAGAGGGAGTATTGAATGGTAAAGGTTGAAGTAAAAATCTGTAGCATTAGTTGATGGGGAAGAAAACTGTAACAGGAGGAGAAACTAGCAGTGAAAAACATGTGAGTTAACAGAGGAGTATAGTGGTTGGATTAAGGAGGTTTAGTGTGCCTAAATGGTGTAAAAACATGTTAGATTACATGTGGAAAGATTAGGAAAGGATTAAGTATGAATTAGGGGTTGAAAAGAGGCTTAAAAACTGCATTCTAATGTATAACAGGGATGGTCCGGGTTTACAAACCGGTACACAAACCCGGACCACCCCAAAAACACACTAGAAACGCATTCCAGGGTATGGTCCGGGTTTGTATCCCGGTACACATACCCGGACCATAGTAAAACTTGTCCAGAAACTGATTTCACGGCTTGGTCCGGGTTTGTATCCCCAGACCACCCTAAAATTTGCCCAGAATGTGTTTTAATGCATGGTAATGATGAGGACTTGAATGGTAATGATAGTATAAGGTAATTAAGACTTAATTAATGATGTTTAAAGGTCATTAAGGCCATGAACAAGCCTAGGAAGTAATTTTAAGTAAGTAACATAAGAAAAGGTATTTGAGGAACAATGAGTTAGTAAGTGTAACTGGGAAACTTTAGGAAAAATAATAAGTAAGGTTAAATATGGATAATTAACCACCCAACTGTATGTATGTGATAGGATTTGAATAGTTGAACACCGAAGAGGAGTCGGTGAGTCCAAAAATCAACGGTGCTAGGTATGATTTCTTCATGCTCTGTATCCTAACCTGTTTACCCCGATTTGTGTGCTTATTTGATCACCTAAATAAGATAAATGCATGAATCAGACTTTATTGCACTTATTTGTGCTTGTTACATATTGTTCTTGATATATTTGTCTTGAACAATCAGTTTGTATAATTCATGAAATGAATGGTTGAAGATAAGTGTGTATGTACTTTGGAGTGTACTTGTGTATTGTATTGTACTTGTATGGATGTGTATGTAAGTAAATATTATTGTGTGGCTTGGATGTGTTGACTTCTACTAATTCCTAACTACCTAACTCCTAACGTAAGTATTGAGTAAATTGGAATGAGTAGAAGTCCGATATAGTTTCGGCCACGCGTGAGGATGAGGAGACACAAGAGGTTGGATCCGATTCCTGGTTCTTAAACTTTTCCACGGCCCAAACCCCTTAAATGGGTAGCATCCTAGATTAGTGAACCGAGTAAATCCCGGTGGTGGGACGGTGTAGTCCCCGGGCCAGAGGTCCCGACGACTTGACTTGAGTAAGTAGTAAGTAAAGTATTGTATTTGTAATGGTCTTGGCTGGTGTAAGTCATTGACCCTGAGTAAAAGAGTAATCTCCACCCGATTAACCCGGGTGGACAAATGGAGCTAACAAGTATTGTGTATTGAGTATGTATTGTGTATGTACCGTGTATGTTATTTCGGAAGAAGGTAAGTAAGTATTGGTTGATTCGTATTGTCTTCCTTGCATGTATTGTACTGTGTGTATGTATGTATCCTTGTGTAGTATTGTAGTATCTTGAATAAAAGCATGTATGTATGTATTGTAAAATGAACTGCATGTATTCGACCAAGTGGTCGGCGTACCCTCGCTAGTACGCGGGGTATGCGGAAGTCATATGCAGCGTAAGCTGAGCCCCTAGGGCAATGTTTTTATTTTACAGGTACCGAAGCAGTTATGACCATGGTAAGAGACCGGGATCTTGCTTAGGTAGCTAGAAATGAATTGTAGGTAGTAGTGAGTTATATAAGGCTTGTAGCCTTGAAGTAGTAGTGTACCAAGGGGTACACCATATGTATTGGAAGTATGTAGTTTGTGAGGAATGGGTAGATGTAGGTTCTTAAAGAGTATGTACAAACTTGAAAGAATTGTTGTATTGTAATTGTATTTGGATCTTAGTAAACTCGGTATGTTGTATCGTATTTATGGAGCATTGTATTGAATGGGAAGTTGTAGTACTTGATTAGTAATGGAGAATGTATGTAATTGTGTAGTACTCGGATATTCCGGTCCATCAGACCGATGTTGTATGTATGTAGTTGTAGGCCTTGTTAGTCATGTGGGTGGCAGTTGTGAAATAATCATACGGTAGACAAGAACCGACATGTAGTAGAATCCAAGAACTGGAAGTCCCGGAGATGGATCCCGGTTGAATAACAATACCCGCACTCAATCGCGGTTGAATGAGCACTCCAACCATAAGGGGACCACAACTTACCACAGCATGGGGCGACATGCTTAGCAGTTGCGAAACCTAGTTAGTCAACCAGTAGCAGGAAAAGAAGCAGTAAGTGTGCAACAGAGCGGGAAAAATGAGCTGTAACAAAACCGAGACACAAGTCTACGAGACAGTAATAGCTAAATAGCACCATCAACGGTATGCTAGCTGACTAAGGACATAGCCGGGAGTGGTTAACTCCAAAACTACAACGCCATAAAGGTTACAATAACTGGCCGACATAGCCCAGATATCTACAAGAACATTCACGAGATAAAAATCCGACAGGACTACAGGAGTAGCGCCTAAACTAGCTAAGGATCTGTGACCACAATAAATGTGTGGGAACGAGCAACAAACAAAAACCCAAGACAAATAAATAGGAATCTCAAGGATTGGAGAAGTACCCAGATCCATGACAACCTTGTTAAGATCACTGAGGAATTACTTAAAAGAGTGAGTATCCCAAACGTAGATCAATAAGATCAAGGGAAGAGTCAACGAGACTACCAAAAACGAGGAAACCATACCGAGACCGGTATAGGGTTACCCAAAAACCATCAGTACCACGCACTTGCCACTGCAAGTGCAGTAAGAACAAAACATGTAGAGGAACCTTAACGCACCACAACAAGTACATAAATGTACCGTAACTGCAATGAAGTAACTACAGGATCATACATCCTAAAAACTAGAAGAATGAAACCTTGGGAGGGCCTGACGGCCTGACCATTGCACTAAAGGACATACCAGTCAGCGGGAAGCTAGACTTGGTCAAGACCTTAGACATGGCCACGCCATGAGAAACTTCTTTTAACCCCGAACAATAATTTTAAAACCCAAATTTTTCTTTCAAAACCAAACCTTCTTTTAAAACCTTGGATTTAAAAACCAAACCAACAGAATTACGGTAAGCATCATAGAATGATGCAAGAGGAGTTGACAATAGAATACTTCACCTAGGCGTGTGACGAGCACTACGAGTGTACCCAATTACGGGATGTGGGACGACCGCACTCCGAAGGAGCTTGTGGGCCTGACAGATAGTCGGGTAAGTGGTAACGTATCAACAAGATACCCCACGTATGTATACATGTAGTGCACGAAACACGTGGTAGTCAACTCTCCGTTCTACGGACCATGAGTAAGTTCAAACCAAAACAAATGGACACTTTAGACGATCAAGGAGAAGGAACCCAGCTGAGTAGTAAGTATAAAAGAACTCAGAGAATCCATCTGAAGGTAAGGATAAGAATTGGGAAGCGCAAGGAGCGCAGACTAGTAGATATAGACATTGGATATGTCTCAAAGACTTCAAGCATATACATGACAGCTGGAAGGGATACCCAGCCTAAACACAGTAAGGCAAATGCCTAACGTGAACACCACAATGTTCAACAAACGAGACGGAGTTCCCAAAAATAATTACAAAACTACCACGAAGTATAATCCATCATTGGAGAGGATGTCGAACCTAGTTTCAAACATTAGGAGAAAGTATAAACAGTCTACCCAAGAACGAGAGACGTTATAACCCACAAAGAGATAACTCAAACTACGATACCACAAGGCGGTATAGTGGACACAACATATCATATACATTAGCCGGATGTAACGGCGTAACCTAACAACACCCAGGAACAATCCTTGAAGGGTGTCTGAGTCAACAACAGTCCAACAAAGCATCGTGATAAGAGCACGGGAGCTAGAAGGAACACTCAGTTAGAATACCGAAGGGATTTCACTTAACAGGAAATACCCTAAACTACAAGAAGGCACTGAGTAACACCAGACTGCCTAAAAGGGCCTCTTACAAACGGAAGCGTGATGTCACGACTTGCCATGGAGCCCGGTAATACCTTCAACCGTATGACGGCATACAAGGAGGTGGAAGCATATATAAGCAGCTTGCATGGAGCATAGCATGCAGTAGTTTGGCTTACAAGCCATAAACCAACTACGTTGTGTAAACTTAATCGGTTGCAAAACCCCACACCATATAATAAAAAGACTTGCCAAAGATGGTCCTATAAGGGAAGAGATATGATTCATACGATGGATAGAGCGTCAACTGAACCACCAATTAGAACTCAGCCTAATGAATGGCTTAGAGTAATGGCTACCTGAGTGTCACTGTCACTAGAGCATCAGTCTAGTATACAGTTGACAAGCTTTTAATTTCCCTTCATGCCTTCTGTAGAAATGGTAACACAGAGGCATAGGAATCGTGATAATGCCAACATTGGCCTAGTCCACACTTGGACACTACGGGAAACTCGAGGAAAGGTACCCCTCGTTAGCCGAAGACCATTAATACGGTGGTGATGTGAACCTTTAGAAAAGGCTTCCATCTACCATAACAACAAAGCTTGCACATGTAGATATTTCCAAGAGGCAAATGAATGAGGAAAAGAGATTTCCAAACCATTACAACTTAAAGAAGTAAGTATACTCCATATGCAACCAAGCGTAGGGTGAACCATTATATGAATGGCGGAAGTATATAAGCGGAGATTAACATGGTAAACCTTGTCATGATACTTAGGAGTGGGAACAAACCTCTCAACAAGAACTTTCATTTATCAGTGATAGAATACTCTCCAAATGGAGAACGGGACCAGAAAACCCACGAAGTTTCTTGGGATGTCCCGGTGATGTACATACAAAAGTAAAACTACACAGTTAGAGCCTATAGCCAATGCTCTGCACTGGGGAGACAGTAATTGTTGAAAACAATCAATGTGAATGCACATTGGATACCACGAATGACCAACACTCAAGAGAGTTTGTAACCCGATAAATTAGTTCATCCATTATCAACCAAGATACTTGGTAAATTGTATCATAAATGATGAAGGAATGTGAGGTAAGCTAACCGACACATGAAACCTAAATGGAAGAAGAACATCTTCACATTAAAATAATCACATTGTGGTATGCTACGACAACCGTCATACACACGAACATATGAAACCTCGGTGTATTCACACCATACTGGAATGGTGCCAACGACAATGGCAATGAGTAAAGGTAAGCTACCACAGTAACTCAAACCCTAAAAACGATGTTGTATAATGAGTAAGAGTATGGTGCGCAACAAGCGACCGTTGTGAGGAAGTAGTTAGACAAGACACGGAGTATAAGTATGAGGAGACAGGCAGTAATATTCCTTCCTATCACATAAGTGACTTACTGCCGAGCGTTTACACCTCTGCACTCTGTATGACTGAGTGTTTTGGTATTGCACTTGTGCAGCTAATGATCTAGTGGGATAGCTAGGAATATGGAAACGTCAATTGTAGTAAACCTTTCTTTTCACCAACGAATGTGGCATAAGCCAGTTAAGCAAGCTTAGCAGCAACCGTGCGGCCTAAGGCCAAAGAAGCACGAAGAGTGTAAAACACACTAACAATCACAAGATGTGAATTCCATTGGAATAAAAGGTAAAGAAGACTTAAGAAAGTCATTAGGACGGACGCATAGAAATGCAAGGTCATACAAGTAAAGAACACTTGTACTGAACCAGAAGAACTGGTATAATTCAGAAGCTAGTGACAACAGAGGAAGCACTACAAATAAGTAGCGACTTAACCTCACCCGACAATAAGTCGGAGGAACTTAGCTAATAATCGTGGGAGTACGAATAGTATGTATAGTAGATTTCCAGAGAGCTGGTTATGAATCTAAATCAAGCATGGTAAAAGAACACCACACTTGTTTAGTAAACCTTATTTCCACAACAGAGGGATAAAAGGTGATGAGTAGCACATTAAGGATAACAAGAAGGGTGAATAACCCAAGTTATCAGGGTCGCGCAGCAGAAGCTAGTGGGCCCTAACTAGAAGATAATGTACCTAGTAAGTAAAATATAATGGCTATTAATGCCTTGAAGCCTAATAGGCTAGAACCTAATTAATTATGATTAAATAAACTCATATAGGAATTCTTGGTGCAATGACTAAACCATTAGTATGGTTAAGACCCTATGACCAAAGTACATTATATAATAGACCGTAGGGAAGCTAAAATGCTTCAGAGTGCCCGAATCAAATGAACCAATGTTCAATAATAATAACATATGGTAGATTACATGGGGTGTAATCCCTTTTAAGGGGGTAGAGCGAAAACAGCTTAAGTTTCATGAATAAAACACATAAACTATAATGTGCATAGCACAAATGAGAATTGAATTGATGATTGGTACCTATGTTAAATAAACATACGTATTCATTCATATTGAAATTGTGGTAATTAAGCATGAGAGATGCAAATACCATAAGACGAATATACCCATCTTGTAACCCCAGTGTAAGAACATCAGTAAAGAAGAGTAATGAGTAGTGGACGGAGCTCCACAAGTATTGTATCCCGTAGAGAATTGTATGAAATTATTGAGAGTAGATGAATGAAACCCATGAGTAGTGTATTCCTAGGTAAATTATTGGAAGTAAATTGAGGACGACTGAATTTCATAAGTATAGTATTCCTTAGTTAGAATATTGGAGATGATCGAGAGTAGTGGATGAAAGTAGCGATGGTTGATGAAATGAGGTCTTAGGCATTGAATCTCGAAGTAAAGTATTTGGAAGTAGAGTAAGGATGATTGATGAACTGAATTCCATCCTTTGGAGATGTTTGAATTTGTAATTATGACTAGGAAGAGTAAAAAGATATAAATTAAAATAATTGGATTATTTGATTGTTTGAAACGGATGTGGGAAGTCAAACTTGATCCTGATCAGATCAAGGGAAACCGAACACAAATTGGAGTGGAAGGATAGTTCAACACTGATACTGATCACATCAGGGTCGAATGATTCTTGAAGCTACCCTCAAGTGGTCACAAGAATCACGCATAGGATAGAAGTAATGAATATAAATTGGATTTTGGAGTTGTGTGTTTTAGAAAATCTTCTAATTAGTAGTTGTGAAAGGATTTTCCCTTAGACTAGAGATTGAGGATTGTTGGAAGCTGATACCGGAGAACGGTGGTAGTATATTATATTGATAAGTGTGAAATTTATATAGTTTTATAGGTGCTTGGTCATTATTTTACGTAACTTTTTACGCACCTTCTCACACTTATCCTATGCTTTTTGTAACTCTTACTTTGGGTAGGAACTAATTCCAATTTATATGATAAAATCAGGAAATGATGACAGAAATGCATAGTTCTCCTCACAAGCTCTCCAACGCAACAAACGGCGAGTAAAACGGACTTAGAACGAAGATTTTAGAGCCGAAATATGTTATGTCCGAGCTTGTTAATACCTTTGAAGCCCGATCAACACTCAAAATATACTCTTCGGGTGAAAACAGCACATGGTCCGGGACTTAACACTTGCCAAGGCCCGGACCATCAAGAAAATGTTCTCTCGGGTAAAAATTCAAGGTGGTCCGGGACTTCACCCATGGACCAGGCCCGGACCATCAACAAATTGTAATTCTGTACGCAACCGCCTACAAGGAAGGCGGACTCCACACCTGCAACCGCCCACAAGGGGGGCGGACTCTGCACAAACTACCGCCTATAAACAGGCGGAACAGGGAGAGGCTACCGCCTCAAATTTGGGCGGTCACCACACATGCGACCGCGAGGCGGAAGCAATAGAGAGTACCGCCTGTTTTGGGGCGGACGAGACACAACGAACCGCCTGGAAAACTGGCGGAACAAATAGGCACTACCGCCTCCTTTTCGAGCGGACACGACACAAGCAACCGCCTGTTATTAGGCGGTAATACAGGCGGACGAAGCTCGCGAAGCAGAATTTCTTCGCGTCTTCTTCTTCCTTCTTCGCCGGCGCCGCATTCGAACTGCTACTTCATTTATTACAGACGATCGCCCACCTTAATTTCTGCACGCGTGACTCTGCAATCAATTTCTCTGCCCCCGATGAAATCTCTGACTCAAATCTTTACCGATCTGTACCAACTCAACTCCACCGCCTCTACTAGCTAGCTCACTATCCCTGTCACTTCTCTTCCTTGTCTGCATCCCGTTCCACGTATCTATAAATAGAGCTGCAAATCACTCTGCTCAAATCGTCCATTAATCGTCCATCTCCCGAACACACTCTCGCCCACACTTCACTCACTCACTCACCACTTCATCCATCTTCTCCATAATTCACTCGACACCACCACCATTTTATTTTCTTTCTCCCATAAACATCACCACACGTATTACACTCACCACTCACAAATTCATTCTCCAAATTCACTTACGTACGCATCCATTCACAATTCACAAAATCATTCGACCACCACCACAAAAACTCACGCCCCACCATTCTCCATATATTATCATCCGTCTCAATTTCTATTCCGGTCTGTCAGAATAACGGAGCAACTTCAGGAGTCAGCGAAACAGATGATTTCTTTTACTCTTACCTCTGCTCATTTATTTAACATGTCCGGTTAGATTATTTATACTCTGGGAGATGGTTATTATTAGTTTGTTTTAATTGTGCACTTTATTTTACCGGTTTAAGTTAATTATAATTTGATACGATTAATGTTATTATCTCGCTTTTTAATAAATTACATGAGTTTATTAAATTGCTTACGAAATCTATTTTGAACTGATCCGTGAGAAATAGATAGGTCATATAATTGTTATGTCTGTGGAAGAATTATTCTGATTGAATAAATCTAGTATTTCAGATGCAAAATTATATTCCTTTTAACTAAGCCGTTTACATGTGTTTTGCCTGAGTTTAGATTAAACCTTGCATGTTCTGGTAAACGAGGTCATTAGAATTAGGATTTAAATCTAAAGTCTATAAAAGGAATTTTGCCAAATTATTCTTAATTAAACCGGTAGAGATAATAAATTAATCAAACGAGTAAAACCTGAACCCAGAGTCCGTTCTTCCATATTCACAACCACTTTTAATATTCTGTTATTTTAATTATTAGCTGTTATTTAAATTCTTGTTGACTTTATTATAATTCACAGTTTAGAACAAAACAAAAATCCCCCTCAATTTATAACCTTTGCTAAGACTAGATAATTTTCACATAGTCCCACGGTTCGATACCTGGTTCCCATAAACTCTACTACAATAACCAGGATTTTTGCAACCTGACGGTCGTTTGATTTATTATTCCCTGAGATTATTTCTTGGTATTTAATAGGTCAAATTTATCGTTTGCATATATCGTATTATTCTAAGGGCAGCGGGACATAGAGGAGTCCTGTGTCTAGATGACCTGAGTGCCTGCGGGATTGTGTTGTGTATTGCATTACTTGGGGATAGCTTTGCACTGTATGTATATATAACCCTTGTAATGGAAAACCGGATGGTTGAGTGTATGCGGATTTGAGTAATTATTGTGCATTGGTATGGTATGGTATGTAGAAACCTTGAGTAAGGATTTGGGAAATTGTAAGGAGGAAGAATGTGTGGCTTTGGTATTAGGCAAGCATAATGAGTAAGTATAGTAATCCTATAACCTCGAACAACTTTGGGGACAAAGTTCTTAGGGGGGTAGATTGAAATACCCTGAACTTAAATATAGGGATTAAGATTATTCTAATACGTATTTAAGGGCCTAATAACGCCCAAGTAATATTGGTAAGGAAAAATAAATCCAAAAGAAATAAAGAAACGCTTAAAAAGCGAAAAACGCTAAATAAGCGTTAAATAACCATAGGAGATATGAGACCTTGGTTAGCGTATTATATGGATTCTAAAGGCTTAATAAGGCCTAAATAATATATGGGAACAACTCCTGAAGAAAACGGATCCAAATAATATATTAACGCTAATAGAGCTTTAGCGCACGTTTTTCGAGAAAAACCCGAAAACGTGACTTTAAGTGGTCAAACAAACCCGTAAAAATTATAATTCATTAATAACAGTAATTAAGCATTAACGGAAGCTTAATAATCAATAAAATTAAAGAACGAGAAAATTCCGGAAATGAGCCCGGTTAGTGAATAGTACTGAAACCGGGTAAATAATGAGCGTTTTCTGTAAAGACGAAAAACGCTCCAACTGGTATTAATGTGTGGGCCGGTTTTTAAGAGCTAAATAAGCTCTCACACACACACTCAGACAAACTAGCTAATTAAATGAAAAGTCAAAAGTAAAAAGGGGGGAAGAGTAAAAAGGAACTCTCACACTCTCTCACCTCTACTCCCCCTCTCTCTCACGGTTTCCCTCCTCTCTCTCATTTCTCTCCTTCCTCCCCCAACGCCAACAATGGCAATTTGGAGAAACAAGTGCATCCCCCATCTTCTCTTCCATTTTTGAAGGCTCAATCTGCCCAAAAATTATAAAAACCACACCATTAGAATCCCCTGGCAAGGAGAACACTCCCCTCTTTCCAAAAATCAAAAAGAACAATTTCCACCTCCATGGTAGTAACTCCATTTGAAGGTTTTGAGACCACCATTGGAAGCTCCTCCTTCTTCTTGATGTTTTGAGGTAAAAAAGATAATCTTGAAAACTCATCTCTTTCTAGCCCTTGTTGGCAAACGAAAATCATGTTGAACCCTTGTCTTGTTCCTTGTATTCCAGCCGATGTTGGCTTCTTCCATGGGCTAGAAATCTCACTCTCTTCTAACCAAGGACCTTACTCATTGGTTGGAAGGTAATGCTCTTTCTAAACCCTAAAAACATCTAAATTCTAGGGTTAGTTAAGAGTGAATGCTAAGCTAGAATTTGTGTATTGGTATGGGCTGTAGCATTGGAGTGTGGACTCCATTTGGAACCGAGAGCAAGAAGGAAAGGAAGAAAAGGAAGAATAAAGGAAGAGAGGGAAAAAGAAAGAGAAATTAAAATCACAAGGTAAATGCCTTACCTTGAGTTAGATTTGTATGATGTAGTGTAACAGTTTTTTAGTTTGGAAATGAGTAGTGTATATGGGAATAAGTAATAAGTATGTTGTAGTATAATGAGGAAGGTAATGTAACAGTTTTGAAGGTTTTAAATGATGTTTGAAAGCTTAGGAAAACTTTTGGTAATGGATATGTATGTGAAGGAAAATATTGGGTAGTAGTGAAGTTGGAATGTGAGTACTAATATCTTGAATAAACAGGTTGTATGAATGAGCATTTGTGGCTGATATGTTGGGGCAATGTTTAAAATATAGGGGACCCTCTGCCAAATTTGTATGGAAATAGGAGGACTTAGTTGTGTAAGAGGAGGAAACTACCTAGGTAGTAACTAGGTGTATTGGAGAACTTAAGGTGAGTGGTTTAAACACCTTGAAACAGATTTAGAGAGGAGCTAGGTAATGGGATGGGATTAGGATAGAGGTAATGCATTGAGGAGGATGCTAGGAGTAGCATTAGTAGAGGGAGTATTGAATGGTAAAGGTTGAAGTAAAAATCTGTAGCATTAGTTGATGGGGAAGAAAACTGTAACAGGAGGAGAAACTAGCAGTGAAAAACATGTGAGTTAACAGAGGAGTATAGTGGTTGGATTAAGGAGGTTTAGTGTGCCTAAATGGTGTAAAAACATGTTAGATTACATGTTATAACCCGTATAATTGCAACCTTATATTATGTCCGGTTTATGTAATGAGCTAAGATGGATTACATTTCCTTGCTATCAGTTGGGACTCGGCGGTATTGTTTTATTTGAAGAGGGCAAGGAAGTCTTTCCATAAAACAATTAAGGTAATGGTTTTAATAATTAATAAGGAAAGGAAACCTTATTTATTTATTTCCCTTCTAATTATTTTTACATCACGATCGGTCTTCCTCTATCAGTTATCATCGTGCGTTCAGAGCGAGCGTTCTTCCATTCTTCTCTCTCTCTCTATTCTCTCTGTTGCTAAGGATCGTGAAGGCTGCTGCTACACAACGACCGATTGGAGGGTTTTGCTGCTGCGTTCCTCTGATCGGTTCAGGTTTGTATATCAAGATACTTCGGGACTGCGTTGTTGGTTTTTTCTTCTCTCTCTGTTTCTGATTTTGGCCGTTGTTCTTGATTAATCAGAAGGTTTCGTCGCTGTTGAGTTGTGATTGTGCGGGCTGTGGAACTGCTGCAGATTGTGGAGATCTTTCACCTTTGAAATCAGGTTGGTGTTGCAGATTGTGGGGCTTGGATAATCTAGGGTTCTTCTTTTCAGTTTCTGATTTCTGTGTCAATTGGTTTGGATAATCAGTGGCTGTTGATCTGGCCGGATTGTGCTCTCTGCGTGGATTGTGCCTGCTGCCTCAGTTCGTTGTTGTTTCTGCTGATAAACGAGGTAGGTGGTTACTCGATTCAGTTTGGAAGTTCAGCCATGGGGTGTTGAAAGGCTTTAATCTGATTTGAAGTGCGTGTCTGATTGCGTTGTTGTTTGATTGTGCTTTGAATGGCTAAACCCACATGGGTTCCTGTTTTAATGTCTGATTTGGGTGTGTGTGCTTAATTGGCAATTCGTGGTATTGAATTGCGTTGTTTTTCTGCTCTGTTCGTCTTCTGAAATTTGCAGTTTTCGCACTGTCCAAACTTCTGTCCGAGCTTTGAAGTTCGGACAGTGCGTTTTTCCCTTCTGATTTTCAAGTTCGGGGGTATGTCCTGTAACACCCCTACTATTAATACAGTCATTAACGTCCAATCTCCTTACTCATCAGATACACGCAGCGGATACCTACTTACATACATTGGGTGATACAATGCCGTTAGCCACCCACGTGACCAACAAGGCTACTCCTATTACATACAGCATCGGTCTGATGGACCGGAATCCCGAGTACTACAAACCTACAATGCATTCTCCATTTACCAAATGCTACTACAACCTCCATTCAATACAATACTCCAAGTACAATACAATATAATCTACATACCGAGTTTACTAAGATCCTTATACAATGTACTATCTCTTCAAAGTTCACACATACTCACTAAGAGACTACTTACTACCCGTTCCTCACACGCTACTTACTTCCAAATACCAGGTGTGCTTCCGGTCTCTTCCTTGACCATCGTTTCGGGTACCTGCACACTAAAAAATGTCCCCCGAAGGGGTCAGCTTTCGCCAAGCATGATAACCGCATACCCCGCGTACTAGTGAGGGTACGCCGACCACTTGGTCGAATACATGCGGTTCATTTCATACAAGCATACATGCATACATGCTCTTACACACAGTACCATAATACTACACAACATACATACACACAATTCAGTTCATACAAGGGATACGATATAAACCAACCAATACATACTTACCTCTTCCGAATTACACATACTCATTACATACACAATATACAATTCTTGTTAGCTTCATTGGTCCACCCGGGTTAATCGGGTGGAATTACTCTTTTACTCATTACTTCATACACTACATACTCATACACACACTTACTTACGGATCCATACTTACTTACTCTTACTCTTACTCAAGTTAAGTCGTCGGGACCTCCGTGAAATACCCCTAATCTTTAAAAATAATTAAATGATCTATTAATGATCTAAGATGATTATTAAACATCTAAATATTGTTGGGGAACAATCTATAAGATCTCAACAAAGGCAAATACGCCTTAAGATCGGTAAAGCCAAAATGTGCTTTAAGACGCCATGAAGGTTGTATGACCCCAAGTAGGATCCAAAGTGGATTCATAAGTATTATAATGAATCAAGGAACACAATAAAACCATTCTCAAAGAGAACTAAGCTCAGGAACATCCTGTGACACAAAAATGTGCGCTAAAACTCCTTAAAGCACGTTTTTGTGAGATTGCCTTTAAATTGATTTTAATAGGCTTAAAAATTATAAATATCCTTAAATATGATATATAATCATATTATATCATATTAGGAATTTAATTCCAGAAATTTACGAATTTTTACAAATTTAATATTAAAATATTAATAAAACCCTAAAGTGGGGCCCGCATGAGTCAACATTGACCAAGCATGGTCAATGGTCAATTAATTGACTCATTTGAATCATGGTGGCCGGCTGCAATAAGAGAGGAGGGGCTGCTTAATTTCCTTGATTGACAATAATGCTACCTAATGTAAGACTTTTTTCAATAATGTTACTTTTTACATTATTTTCAAACTTTACTTACCTTTCCCATCTTCTCCTTCCTCCTTGTCCGATTCCTCTCATCCCAGCCGAGCCCTCTCCTTCCTCAAAGCTCTCCAGCTTGTTCTTGGCCATGGAAGGCAAGTCTAGCTCCTAAGCTCCTAATGTAAGTGTTTTAATGTCATTTTTAGCTCTTTTTCTTCATCTTTTCACCACCAACACCTAAAATTCGTGGCTCATCTATTCCTATGGCTTATTCTCAGTGTTATAAGGTTAGAACAAGAGCTAAACTCGGTTGAGACCAGTAGAGGGACCAAGGTTGTCCAAATCTACATTTTAAGGTAAAAATGTGCTTTAAGCTCATAACTTTTGATTCCCTTCGAGTTTGGCTGTGAAATTTTGGTCATAGACTCATCTTCATCTCCTTTTCATGTGGGATCTGTTGGTTAGCCATTTGGAGCAAGGGTGACCGAGATCCAAGAGCAATACTCTCTTTTAAGGCATTTTTCCAAGGTAAAACCTAATAACAAGGTAGGATTTCGAGATCTAACTATTCCCTATGTTAATATGGTAGATCTAACACCTTTTGGTGTGTTTGGTTCAGGTCGAAAATACCTAGAACTTCCCTTGCATTTTTAAGGTGATTTTTGCCTTAAATCTTACATTAATTATTCCTTATGGTTAAGCTCATGCTTGGAGTGTAACCATATCTTGTTTTTGTGTATTAAACATGTCTAAATCAAGTGGTGATTTTCCTAGAGGTGGCCGAGAGCATACAAGGCTTAATCAAGGTATAAACACCTTAAACTTATGATTTTTTGTAATTTTTAAGCATATATATATATGGCCGAGAGTGAACTTACCTATATAGGTCATATTGACCTAAAAATGGAAAAAAATGGCTAAGATAAATTAAGCTAGTCATTTAAGAGATTTAATTAACATAATGGTCAAATTATGACATTATGTGGAAAAATAATTAAACCATGGAGAGGCCGAATATATATGCCATATTTTGAGACATTATTGTGTAATTTATTTTGCAAGTTCAAGGTTGTAATAGGCCATGTCATTAGGCCATTTTAATTTAAGTTTATAAGCTTATTTAGTTTTATTTATGCTTATAATTAAAATTGGGGCCAATTCGTAACTATTAAGGAATTAGAAAAGCCGTGGGTAATTTAGAGCAATTTAGGTTTTTAATGAATTTAATAAAATTATAACATTTTATAAAGTTTTGGGTCAAAATTGTAAAATAGAAAAGTATAGGTCATTATTTGTAATTACCGAAATTGGTTCCCATTTGGTATTAGGGTCAAAGTTGACTATATAGGAGACTTTGACCAAGTTTAGAAAATTTAAGAAATTAAAATACTACCTTATAATAAGATACTTATTAAATTGTAAAAGATTTATAAGGTTTGGGGTGGTAATGTAATTACCGAGAATTAAGGGTAGTAAATGGAGTTTAGTAAGTCCTTAAGTTATTAGAAATTTTTAGAAGTTTATTTGGTTAAATTTGGAGTTCATGTGAATTATATAAGTATAATATATGGTATTTTATGACATTGTTATAAATAGGTAACAAATGTATAAAAACCGTGAATTAAAAGAAGTATAAGGTTAGGAATAATGTTTATACCTTTTTGGTATAGTTTGGTAATTTTGGAATGGTATATAAGGTTTTATAAAGATATATGTATATATATAGTTTAATGGGGTTAGAAAACTATGTATTATAAATTGGAATTGAATTGTGAGTTTATAGAAGTTTAATGGTTATAAGTGAAAACCGAAAATACTAAGGCTGTTTGGTATTTAAAAACAAATATAACTATAGGTTATAATTGTTTTAATGATTTAAATGTCATAAGATATGTTATATAACTATAAGATGACATTATATTAATTAAGAGGTGGATTTTATAAATATTTAAGAACATAGGTGCTGTTCGAAATAATAACATTTTTATAATATGGTTTTTTTATGTTATAAGAGTTATAACATTTATAATATAAGAGATATTCATTAAAAATGAATATAGATTATGAGACTTACCATATAATAAATAGTTCCATAATACACACATATAATAAATATATGTAATAGTGTAAAATGTGATATGGTTCAATAATCATAAATTATCATAATTAAAATGATAATAGTTAAGGAGAAAAGAATTATAAACATTAGATATGAAATTCTAAAGTTAAGAGTATTCATGGGATAATAAGGATCCTAGATATTAAGAGTTTAGTTTACAGATGAATTATACCACATGAAATATAAAAAAAAAGAGACAAACCTTAGAAAAATAAATACTAAGGTAAGATGCATAGTGCATGACAAAGGATCACACATACAATAATGAAACAAACTGTATGATGTACAAACAAACATTAAATTACATGCGATAACAAGTTTAACAACAACTATACTAATATACAAACAAGACTACGCGTGTAATATAACACCTTTTCCCAATCTCGAGTTAAACCTAAAACCCGACAACATTGATAGTTAATAACGGGGGGTTAACCGGGAGGTGTTAGTGACGGTACGGGGTACCGTAGGATTGTGTTGTTATACAGTATGCTAATCAGTAGCATTGTGTATTGTTTTAGTTCGTTTGAGACTACACAAGGAGCATAGGATCTTGCTGATTCATACTCCACCGTAATACATCAGGGTGAACGGTATGTTGTTATGTGTCTCTGATTGTCTCTGAGGGCTTCCTCAGTTCAGACTTCTGTGTGATCTGTGATAAGATTGTTTGTCTGAATGTTTAATTTAATATGCATGATCTGTATATTTATAGCTGCTCATTATTTACTGTTGATGAGTTAACAGTATTGTTCGTATATAAGAACCTATATATAAAACGAACTAGCGGCTATGGTGCTATCTTATACGAAAAATAAGGAACGTTAGAAAAACGTTGTAGCACTAGGATAATAATACTATATATTATCCAAGACTTTCATACGGAGCATTGGCCTTTCTATATACGCCGCTCTCGTATCTAACACTGGATCCCGAGTTTACAGACTCCGGATTGGACTAATGATCTTGGTCTGCTGTGTTAGAAATTTGGTAATGCGATGTGATGGTATAATTAAGTAAATAATGAATGGAAGTAAAGCCAAGAGGATGTGGCTCTTGGTGCGCGCTGTGATCACAAAAACGATACCAGGATGTCCGCGTACGGGTCCGCAAGTATCAAGAAAATTTCCCGTGAGCTAGAATGGCTCGTTGGTCGGAGACTCTACCGTTGGAGTGGCTACTGCCGTGGGTGACCCGCCATAATATATGGGTAACTAGAGACATGTCGTTTTAATGAGACAATGTCACTAGGTGTAACTGAACAGTAATACATTTGAGAATTATACAGTGGCGAACAATATTGGCTTCTACACCATGGACGAGAATTAATACTTATTGTTACTCTCGTTGTTTCGCTTATTGTTCATTGGTTATACTTGTGGTATACTATGTGTGTTGATGGTTGTTTTTTGTATGTTACTGTTGTTTATGTTACAGTTTATATATAAAAGTGGTATTGCATGTAATGAACCTCATGCTCTCGACCAAATAATTGAGGGGTCTTTGGGGGCATGACGGGGCATGTGATGACATACTCAGCAGGGGCTGATTCCATACCACAAACATCTTTATTTCAGGTGATTAGCTGGTGGGTCGCAGCGAGACGTGACCATTGTGATATTACAGTTGGTTTAGACTTGGTACGGTGTGATACTCAGGTTGTTTTGGACTCGGGTTGTTTAACCGAGGTGTATTTGGTTTAGATGCTCACGGTCTGTAATAACTGTTGATGTTAGATTTGTTTTAAGTTGTTTCTACTATCTATCTCTTGTGGTCACTGCGGGAATACGTTTCGCAAGTTGATTATCGGGTAAATCGTTATCACCCGTATGGGCGAGTGATAACAGTGACACCAGTAGAGCGATAGTTTATTATTTACCGCTGCGAGATATTATTGTGCGCGACTCTATAGGATTACTAGGAACCGGTTTAGTAGGGGTGTTACAAAAGTGGTATCAGAGCGGTATCCGCTCTGATTACAAGAGATAGTAGTTTAAGGTACCGTGAGCCTAGGTTATCTAACACCAGTACCAAGAGATAGTTGTGAATGAATTGAGTTAAGTTGTGGTAAGGAAAGTACGGTATTTATACCAAGAACTGACCTTGATTTTGAATTCTCCAGATGTCTTCCGGAAGACGATCAGCTGGCAGGGGCAGAGGAGGTTGGTGGAAGAGGCGGCGGGCCTGAAGGAGGACCTCCGGAGGCCCACCCGTGGGCGTGGCTGAGACGGTAGCGGTCGTCCTCGCTCAGCTAGCCCAGTTGGGAGGTATCCATATAGGGCACAACACCTGCACCACCTGCACCACCGGTAATCCCACCCATACCTGCACCTAGAGAGCCGAATTGGCTGAAGAGCGTAGCTGACACGCGAGTACCTACCTACG